>DWMZ01000034.1:0-56147 GCA_018249855.1 Eueides tales michaeli
TTAATTATAATATATATATATATATATATATATATATATATATATATATATATATATATATATATATATATATATATATATATATATATATATATATATATATATATATATATATATATATATATATTGTTTAGTTATAGTCCCCAAAGGCTCGTAATTATATTTTATTTCACTATTAGATTATTTAATTAATGTTCTTAGCCATAACTGCACAAAGTAATCAGTAAAAGTATTTTTTATAACTAATATAAATTTGACTACAATAAGTAACGTATATACAACATGTTTTTTTATTTTTGAAACAGCTTTTATTCTGTAGTAGAGTATAATAGATTGCTGACTCACTTTCAGCAGTACGTTGTATGCAAGGACTGATGAAAGGAAAACATACACTAACTACATCTTATAAAAGGAGTAGTCGACAGACTCGTAGGCAAGCTTTTATTTATTGAGATCATTAAATTTTCTCGAATTAAATAGTTTCAATAAAGTTTTAATTGAAACCATGACGATTTGTTGTGATTTCGTTAATTTGAACTAAGCAAAGCGTATCACGTAGTACGCTTAGACGTTGTAGAGTTAAAAAGTAATTAATTATTCCATATTTTACTTCTCTCACTCCTTTTATAAAAAATATAGCTATCTGTTAGCATCCTCTTTCATTTCTTCATGTTGTGAACATAGCGTAAGACAAGGAATAGGCGACACCAACCCTTTTAGGAACATAGATAATTTCGTAAATATTTTCTATCTCAAATACTTCAAGTGATTAAATTATTCTAAGAAATGGTAAACTAAAAAAGGAATCTTGGCAGTATATTTAAAGCATCGTTGATACTGGCGGAAGGTGACGTGATAAATGTTATCATCGAAGGTTAATTAATATGAAAATTGTGAAGAGATCGCAAGAGTCTTTAGCAATTTAAGATACTATTATAATATACAAAACATAAAAATCTAAAACTATTACCAGGGGGCTACGTCCCCTGCTTGTTCGCCGACCGCCGCTTGCGGAATAAACAAAATTAATGGAATTGAACGTTAAATAAATTAATGAATTCAGTTTCCAACAGAAATTGTTATTTTCTTGTGTTGGCACTAATATAGTAAGTCATTGAACAGACAAACAATACAATATATTTACTATATACGGCACTCCGTTTCTGTTAGGACTCTTTCGTTGCCCAATTTCTGTAGAATTTGACACATTGTAGATTGAGTGATGTAACAAAAAGCCGCGCTTTGCCTTGTGACCAGAGAAAACAAATAAAATATTATTTTTTTTCTTTTCTCGAGTCAGGATCAAACCATACTCAAAATTTATATAGAACATTTTATCACTGATCTTCGTTTCAGTGATCTTTCTTTTATCTTGCTATACATGTCTTGCGGACTGCCATTTGCCTATTACATTTTTTATCATTCATTATAATTTAAAATACAGTATTTGTTATGTTTACTTAAGTAAATACTATCTCATAGTGACTGTTAGCTTTAATGCAGTAAGTATTAATTACTTACTTATTATTTATTTTATTTATCAACTTTTATAAAATTGATACCTTTGTTCGTTCCTCTGGTGCATACGATGTGCAGCTATTGCATTTAAAAGAAAGAAAACATAAGTCTATAATGAAATCGACAAAACACACAAAACCGATAAGAGTCATTCAAAATATTTTAAAATTCGTAAATACTAATTTTAAAATAGAAATAAATGAATTAAAACACGATCAAGTGCGAGCTAGACTACACCGACCAAGTGTTCCATACCAATTTTACAAAGTTAAGTCAGATTTGCAGGTTGTGTTTACATTTTAAGCAGAACCCTAAAATTATTCCAGCGAATTTATCTCCACTTTAGGCAAGTATCCTCTGAAGCATTTTTAATGTAAGGCAAACAATTACATATGGCTATCCTTTTAGCCTTTTGTATTTATAAATATATATGATGTATATGTACATGAATCTATATATTTATTAGGATACTAAGCTATTGCTTTATTATTATGTATTTTTTTCTCATTGTTCTGAAGCGCACTGTACTCTTTTCCCACTGTTTGACAATCATTCTCTTCCATAGGCCGGCTGGAAGATATTTCTTTAGAAGTAAGTCTAATTTTGTTAAAAAAAAGATTTTTTGTTCTCTTTTTTTCAGCTTCACGCTATATCCCGCACAGAGGCAGAGGGAACACGGGAACCTAGTGTTAAGACACTCCGTTCCATTTGAGGCAATGCGTGTTGAGTGGCGGATTTCAACGCCGCGCTTTGCCTTATTACCAGAGCGAAGAAATGAAACATTAAATATTTAAATTGAAAATATTAAATGTTTCATTTCCTCGACTGGGGATCGAACCCAGAACCTATCGGTTACAGTCACACGTTTGTGTCGCTGCGCCATGACAGGCCTCTATCCTTTTTTCGAGAGGTCAAATAAAACATGACTTACACAAAACCATAATTGTGTCACGAATATTGTCTACATTTACATAATAGATGTGAAACATAGGACATTTTGTATGTATATTTTTTATCACGCAAGTAGCAATTTAAGCAGAGGAAAGTCGGTAACTTAATATTAACACTTCGTTCCCATTTAAAAAATTCCATTCCCCACTTTTCGCCAAATTCTTGACCGTATAATGTATTATTAACCTTATAGCAAAAAATCACATGTTATGCCAAGAAACTCCAGAAAGAAATTGCCGCAGCCGTCCCACTCTCACGAATTGTCATCGTATTGATTGACATCATATATAAACAATGTCATCGCGGGTGACACAAACTATATGATATAGCTATGGGCGTAAAGAATTTCTAAAATAAACCAACGCCCGAACATTGTTATATCGTATACATCAAAAAAGTCTACCTCGACGAAGAAATATTATTTCATATAATAGAAAGAAAAAACTTATAATGATTTTACTCCATTAATAGTCTCTTACCATTACCATTAATACTCTTAATACAATAGAATATCACATCTAAATCAACTTTTTCGTTATATTTAAAATTACGTTATATTTGAAATACGCCCCCAAAACATAATGAATGGTACTTCACCACTTGTTAAGCAATAAATTAAGAGAATCACTGTCGCAAATTTTATAAGGGTTACCTGTTGCGCCATCTCTTAAACCTCGTGAGAAACCGGACGCATACTTCATAAGCTGAGTGCACAATAACAACAAAGCAAAACAGCTTTTCCCAACACTATATAGCTGAAGTTAGCAAATAGTCACATTTTCCAAGCCACTTCTTTGAAAACAATGCTTAATAGTATTGTTAATTTTACCAACTATTTTCTCCCAAATGGCACCTCCTATTAATGCGAAAAAAAGATAGTTTTTGTTTTTCTAAATATTATTTATTTACTTTAAAAAATAGTCTAACCTTTCTCAATTTGTACAATAAAATGGCCTTGACGAGAATATTTTGTGTGCTTATAAAGTAAGAATATGTTTCATTTATTGTTTCGTTATTATTGTGTTTACAAGAACTTTCCCTGCAAATTCATATTATCAATTGATCGATTGAAATGCATATATCCACTTGTTCTGACAATTTAATATTGCACATTGCCTTTTAAGGTAAATTGGGTGGTTTATAGTTATTAGAACTAAGTCACTTTGCATGCATGTATGCAGTGATTAATAAAAGATACTATTCAATAATTATAAAGTTCCAGTATACTAATACTGGTTATAACTATAGTAGATATCCTCAACTATAGATCGTGGAGTTTGGTCTTAATTAATTGAAATGTATATTTAAGCCTTATCTTGTTGGTATTTATCTAACAAATTTTATGAAGATGACTAATACTTTAAATGCTATGCTATGCTTTTTTATTCAAAACCATGAGGGATACATGCAGTAGCGGTTAATACTAACATCAGCGGTACATCTTGTTACACCTAATCCGATGTTGCTATGTACTTTTACATGCATACATTAGGTTATTGAATTATCGTCTGTAACTGTATTAAGTAACGTCTTAGTTTCCTCTGTCAGTAAAATCTCGCATGAGACCCGATGAATACACACTTAGAATTCCTCATCGATCGTGTTGTGTAGTTAGATTTTTATAATATATAAGCCAAGTGTTTGACGTGAAAATATATGAGTGGTAAAAATGTATGTGGTTCATGAAAAGCAAAAGTGAAAAGTTCCTACAAATGCGACAGAGAAATGATATTGTACGTATTAAACGAGTTATTTCTAAAGGCTTTTTTTAAATTCCCGCTATTTAATAAGACGTTTTTCAAAGAACTTTGGTATCTTTGCTGCTCATTACGTAAATTGTAAGCGCTCTTTACTGCTATCGTTGGTAGAAAAAATAAAACTGTCTTTCAGTTAGCCCGTTGCTATGAAATCTATGTAAATATCTAAAAAAATCAACAAAATAAAAATACATTTATAATTGAAGTAGAAGCTATTTATATAATTATTTAACTACATATATTGATTTTAATTTACAATATTCTGAATGTATGAAACTTTAAATTATAAATCCTAGTTGTTTAGCCGTTGTAATATATAAATCATATTTGTTTATTTAATTAGTTTTATGAAATTTACTACATAGACAATATAAACTATATGATAAGCAACGTGAATTTTTAGTCTCTTCCGATATTCAATGATTTTGAATTTTTATCCTATGGAAAGAAATATTTATTACACAGTACTTTATCAATTCATTTATAAAAAATATATCATAATATTTTCGCAATATTTTAATGTATTCGGGATTTAGATGAAGATACTTTACAGAGATAATGAATTATTACAAAATTCTCTAATATTCGATTCTTAACTATATTCTCTTAATTTTTAATGTATGATAAATACTAAATAATATAATAATAATAATAATTTTATTGGTTTAACAAAACTGTCAACTTATTATTAAGTTGACAGTTTTGTTACAAACATTTAACATAAGTTTCAGTAACGTAGACTAAAAAGAAGTATAAAGTTTGTATTGTAGATTTTCTCTGTATCCGCATTAATTGCCTGTATTCTAGTATGCAGCGTCAATCCTCGTAAGAAAAATATAAATATAGTTAGCCTTTTAAATATTTGTGTGACGTGACCTCTCTTTGTGTATTATGCGACAGTGCCTGTATGAATGTGAGAGGATGTAAGATTTACTTTATTTTTATTTTGTCCATGTGAGTGTTGTGTGTTTATAATATACTTTAGTAGCCATTTAGTAACATTTATTATGAAATTGTAAGAATAAAACATATATAAATATAATATAATTATATATATATATATAGTCACACACACACACACACACACACACACACACACACACACACACACACACATATATATATATATATATATATATATATATATATATATATATATATATATATATATAAACATATTTATACATATGCATATACAAAGACAATAATTAATATTAGTACTAAAAAAGTTCTCGAACATATAAGTAATGCCTCTGATAATAGTAAATGTTATATCACTAAGTCCATGTCCTAGTCATCAAGTTAAGTATGTTAAGGCTTTGAGGCGTTAAATTCTAACTATCTTACTATCAAGTATAAGGTCATTCTGAAGTGTAAGATTGCAGAGTCACTGTGACATTTAATTATCTACTCGTTGAGATATAAAGTTAAATTAATGTTATAAAAATATTTTTGTCACAATTTCTAGCCAAAATTTGTTTATAATTTTCACCTGTCACTGCCCGCGGCATAGCACTTAACCAATGCGAATTGTTTACTTAACAAACTGAATATATTGCATAGACATGTTGTTTCTAGTGACTTCGAAGATGCTTTTTTTTCAATTCAGTATTTAAAATTATTAGAGAATTTTAAATATATTTATAAATTAAATAACGATGTTCGATGTGAATAAGGGAACTTACATCTATATGGTAGTGGTATTTATGATAGATCATGCGAAATAAATGTGAAGCAAAATGAATGTAAATAAATGTGTCTGCTTGCCTTAGGTATTGTTAGATTGGGTACGCACCTTCACCGCAGCGCCCAGTATTGCTATTACCCATACTTTATACTGCTTGCGTTGCGCGGACTGTTCTATCGTTGTATTTTATATCTATAACATCTGCTTAGATGTCCAGGCAATTGACATACTGTTTAAATATCATTTAAATTAATTAACATAAAATTCTTTAATGTAAAAAAATAGCTCTTATCCCGCATGCAATAGGTAAACTAATTGTTTTTTTATTATAGAGGGACAAAAATACTCAATGTATCATAAGGTCATATATGACCTCGTATGTCGGAATCGACGTTACGTCCTCTACCCACTAAAAACCCCCTCTCTTTTTCCCGACATACTGATCCCCGTGGGACGGCCGTGAGGCATTATTTCACAACGGGACTCTTAGCCGAAGCTTACTCTGCTTTTAACACTTACACTTTCATTGCTCTCCGAGCCTGTTCTTTCTTTCGTAAATATTTCAGTACTTCTGTTACGTAGGTGCATGTAGCTTCCCAAGCGTACTTTGATGTCAGTATCACATCCATCAGATTGTCTGGACGTGTCTGTTTTCCTTCGTTAGTTTCCCAGGTGTGTAGGGCATCTTTATAAGTTGGGCAGGCAAAGAATACATGCTCAGCATTTTTATCACTCCCCCTGCAATCTGGGCATTCCAGAGAGTTTTCATATTTAAACCGGTGCACTTATTCTCGGTAGCAGCTATGTATTATACGCCATGTTTATGGTTCATCCATATTTCAATGTAATTTATATGGCGATAGGTCCATCTCCCTTTCGTCAAGGTATCCCATAACACCTGCCATTTTTCAATGCTGTTGCATATCTCTTCTGCTTTAAGCTCCTCTGTTGTTAAATCAGTGCTGGCTTTCTTACGTTGGTATAAGTTTTTTCGTTCCTTTAATTTTGTGGGTAACAATCAAGCAATTACGCATACTGCTTTTAGAGATCAATTCGTAGGACACTTACTCTATACACTGATGCGATTCTCCGATTTGGTTCCTGATTTTGCAATGCATCACCCTAAATAGGGTACCGATGCAACTACTGATGACCACAGACTTTTTTTTTGTTTGGGACCACCAGCAATACTTATGAGTCAACTACCGTCGACGCTTTGCTTGCTGTATGTTCAACATATTTTTTAAAACTAAGCCTGACTCAATCATGATACCGTAAGTAGCGGATGTATGGTTGCGTCGTAAGCTCATGTTTACCCACCCTCAGTGAAGTTGTCTCCATCTTTTTCCTACTGCTGATTAGTACGGCTTTTGCTCTGCCAGCGTCAGTTCTACTTGATTCATCCACTGTTGTATGATTTGAAAAGTTCTATCGAAGGCCCAGTTTATCTCCTCCAAGTATTTGGACACAACTATCACTGCCAGATCATCTGCAAATGCCATCAGTCTGGTTACAATGGGAACTTCACATTTTAGAAGGCCATCGTACTGAACCTTGAGGTACTCGACCAGCGATATTATACTCTTTAGGTCCATCTTCAGTATCGTATAGGAGAACTCTGTCGGCGAAGTAGCTAGTAGTAGCAATGGCAGATGTGCCAAATTACCTACGTAACATAGTAATGTTATGTTGATAATTTGGTACATCCGCCAGTGCTTTCATTATTACGTCCTATCTTGCCGAGTTCTTTATGTCTAAAGTTGCAATCAGACAGTACTTTTTGGAGCCTCCCTTCCATCTAGTTCCAAGCAGAGCTTGCTTAGCAGAGTTGAATACTAAACCAGAGCATCTAGGGTGGATTTTCCTTTCCTAAAAAAAATCTGACAAAAGTAGTTCAACTGCGTCTTCAATTCTAGTATGAATTAGTCTCTCTTGTGTATTTCCAGCCGTGTCCTGCATGCAGAGCGGACAATAAAAAGATGGCTCATTTAGAGGTTTGTTTCCTTTTGGACGGAGTACTAACCAATTAGCAGAAGAGATCCCATCTTGGAGACGAGTTGAACGTGTCAATAAACATAACAGGTATTGTTTTTATTGCTTCCTTAAGTGCTATGTTGGGAACACCGTCCAATACAGGAGCCTTGGTATTTCCTATTGCGATACAGGCGTTAGTCAATTAATTGCTTGTGACTGGAGGTATTGTGTCATTTTTGTCTTTTGTGATGCTATATTGAAGTTTGGTTTGTGGCGGAAAAGCACGCTAACAATTTTCTTTCAGAGATTTAGGTCACTTGGTGATGAGATGCAATGGTTTTGGTCTCTTCATGACCACTTTATAAGGTTTACCCCGAGGATCACTTTCTACCTCTTCCAGCACTTTTGTCCATGAGTTATTTTTACACTCCTTGGCTTGGTTTAACAGCAAGCGTGCGTGCCTCTTTAATTTTTTTGTAAGACTGTTCAAAGTGTGGTGTTTTCCTACATCTTTGGGAAAGACGTCTTGCCCGGATGCACTTTTTACGAAGTTGGGCAATATTTTCATTTCACTAGTATACTGGAGGTATGTTTTCGGGGCCTTTCCTGGTATGTCTTCGGGGCATCGTTGCATTGCAAGCACCTGATATTTTCCTAGTAATTTCTAATGCCTTTTCTTTAGCAAGCTGGCTTTGGAGAGGTTTGATATCTAGAGAAATTCGGAAGAGTTCATCGTCAACATTACCGACCTACCATCTTTTAGCATTGGATTTGCCTTTCACTGGGCACGGTTTCCTTTGCGTGTTTGTTACCTCCCAACACAGTGCACTATGGTCGCTGGCTGTATACACTTCGGAAACAAACCATGACTTATTTTGTTTTGCCAGCAGACTACTAAGAAAAGTAAGGTCAATGATTGACTTTGTTTCTTCTCTGTTGAAAGTGGGTTCGTTTCAGTTATTCAGTAGTACTGCATCTATTGTAGCTATTGCTTCTACTAGTGCCTTTCGTTTAGCATTCGTTGTTCTACTACCCCAATCAGTTGCTCAGGCATTGAAGTCTCCCGCTATTGCTAATGGATAGTTCTTTTGTGCATCATCAACTAACGCATCTAGTAGATCGTTAAAGTCTTTTGGCGATAGACTAGGTGGGATATGGCAACTATAGAAATATATACCATCTACCTTCGCCTTTACAAATCACTTTGAAATGTTATGGCCGGCACTTTGGAAAGAACTCTTTCCGCAGGCCCATATAGCGGTTGTTCCTTTCGGTTCTGAGATCATGACACAGTCCAGCTTCAACACCTGTGTTGTCCGCATTAGTAGATCGTGTGCGGCCTCGCAGTGGTTGAGGTTTATCTGCATTACCTTAGGCATTGTTCCGGTTTTCTTTACACCTGGAGAGCTTTTCTGAAGACATGACATTTACCGGAGCCGGAGCAAGATGAGTACAGTCTTCCGTAACTCCTTCTTCTAAGCAAGGAATGTATTCCCTTCTTGGCTTCTTTAATACAGTCAGCAATTTTATGACCATAACAGTATCTTTGATTTTCGCGATTGTTACACATTTTAAATGAAACACTTTTAAACGGATTAATCGCGTATATTGAGTTTTAAACATTTTTGGACACCCGACGATTCGAACACTTTACAGTAGTCCGTGGTCACGGGTAGACTGAGATGGCATTCATCTGACAGTTGATACAATTATTATATTAAACTACCGCCAGCGATTCCTTAATTGCCTCGCGTACTGCCCTGGATTCTTGCAGAATGAGCACACTGTATCTGGTGTGGTGTTTTTGAGACTTTAAGTTTTTTAAGAGTGGGTCCCAGGTGGTAGAAAGTTTCCATCTAACTTCTCTATTGAAATTGGGATGTTTTTGTATTTCAATAGCCTCACGGATCATCCTAGGGATATATTTATTCTCCCTAGCGAGTATGTGGAGTTTATCAAACCTGATGTAATGGTTGGGCTTGTTTGCTGTATGCTCACACACAGCTGACTTTGATACAAGCCCATTCTTGACATTGGAGATTTTTCTTTTCTTTTGGACTAATGACAAGTGCGCCAGCTCTTTCTCGGCTTTCATTTATCTTTTTCTTCTCATTAGGTCTATCTTTAACTTCAATGCATTCAGATTCGGTTTTCGATCTTTGGTTCACTGCTTCTTGGAGTGGAACTACTTCTTTCCTTCTTAGTTTCATATCTCGTAATGTTTCTTCTGGTGAAGTACGTTCCTTTCTCTTTGCTTTGCGTACTCTCCTATTCTTCGGTGTTGCTATTTTGTTGTTCTCCTCTTTTTCGGTATCTAATACTGCAGTTTCCGAAAGGGTTCTGAGGAGTGATGGCGAGGTTGAACTTCTACAGTGGACGTAGGAAGATCTTGTTTCTCCATTGGTACTTCTCCAACTACGTATTTTCATTTTCCCTTTTATGAACTCCGTAAGGGCAAATTCGATTTGTCTGTTCGTGACGTTCTAATATATCTATTAGTTTCTTCTTGTTATTTGTTTGTAAGTTATTTGTATTTCTTTCCATATTGTTCCCACGAGCGCCTAGGGAATAAGCAAATCCACTCCAGCAGAAGTCTGGTTGCTGAAGTAAGGCCACTAACTACGCATGAGGTGGGACCTGGTCTCTCAGGTGAGCGCTTGTGACGTGTTTTCCTTGACGCCTTCCAGTACTCGGCACGCTAGACCTTGACGTTTGGATATGTGTTTAGTCCGCGGGGGCTATTTTATTTCACCCCTACCCTGTGTCGTAAATGTGACAATGGACACGAGGTCCCTCTTAATACGAAATTTTAAGATTCTAGCTCAACGAAAAGAACATCTAATAGAAGTTAAAAACTTAAGTTACCAGGTTTCTGTTCTCACTTCTTGCCAAATATCATAACTGTAGGTGGTGAATGCGTTGACTGACAGAATGAAAAAGTGATTCTATAAGAATTGAGTTTTCCTTCTTTTTGAGGTACGGAACCGTAACAATTGAGCATAATTATTCTCCTGGTTGTAGATCAAATCCACATACATTGAATTTACAGCATTTACATTTAATAGTTTTAAGTACTTTTTTTTTTTGGCTTCAAGCTGTATCCCTCACATGACAGGGTGAAAGAAAGAACCTAGTGTTAAGGCATTCTCTTCTCATTAAGATAGTTTCGTTCCTCACTTTCCGCAGAATTTGAAGGGTTGGGTGTGAAGACAGACAAAAATTTTAAGATAAAAATTGCAATTAAAACTCAGCACAATATAAATACTCATGGATAAGAGATAGGTACACGTAATATTAAAAAAAAAGCTGCGAAGTATATACAAAAATTCGAAAAAATAACCGTCTACTTGTTAGTCACAGCGCTTTTTCATTTTATTCATACGGAATTCATCCATTAAAAACAGTAGATTTGAATAGAAAGTGCTTCGAGCGATTCCCGGTTGAAAGGACGCGATCGTACCTCTAATAAAACTGTTGGTATTAGAACACTGTGGGCACTGATGTGGACAATGATGAATAAATATAAATTTTAAGTATTCATGCTTTTTTGTATATATAAAATAATAAAAGGATTAAAAAGTTCTGCATGAAAGATATAAAAGTAAATTATATGAGTCCATTAGTATTTAAATAATAGAAGCTGTCTATAAGCATCCTAGCTATAGAATCTCAGTCTGTCTGTTAGTTTTTATATAGCTTTTCCGGTTAAGAAACGTAACGCAGCAGTCGACTCGCGTTTGCCGGTTTGCTTCACTCAATTCGTAAGGTCCACCTTTTAAGCTTTTAAACCTTCCCGATGAACTTCAAGTAGACTAAAACAGTTTTATTATTAACCCCACAGCCTGCAGCTAACTCGTACTTGGTTTGCGATGGTTAAGCTTCCACGACAGCCTTCAATTCTTCATTATCAACTTGGGTCTCCTGCCGTCCACGGGGCTTGTTTTATTCTTTGTTTTCTTTAAATAGTCGCCGGCGAAATAGTCGCCATTTATATGGCATATCATAAAATATATGATTAGTTAAAGATGTGCAGGTTGACAGATATTTTTATTATAAAGAAATATAAATTATAAAAATAAACAATAAAATTGCGGTTCAGTCATCTAAAGTTGTTAATTGTGATGGGTAAATTTTAATTAAATTACTACATTCAAATAGCGAATAAGCGTACTTGCACATTAAACATATTTACAAAAAAGCATGTGTGGTAATTAAAAGTAAATCATATAGCGTATATCGATTTAAAAACATTTTTTTGCGATTAATCCCAAATAGGATTAATCCAGTTAAATTTAATTTGTTTAGCAAAACGTGTAATAATCGTTACAATGCTTATTAAATACTTTTACGTAAAAGCATGAAGAGTAATCAAAAATTGTAATAGATCAAGACATACGTAAGCGACGTATCCTACGCAAGGGAGGAGAAATGCCGCCATATTATGGGTCATTTTCATGTGTATCAAGATTCGCAATTAGTACAATTTTAGACTCGGAGACGCTACGTAATCTGTTTATTTTTTGTTATAAGCTGTCGTCAAAATTTATCGATTGCATACACAATATTAGTTGAAAGTAAACTTAAAACGGTGTAAGAAAAGGAAAATATGGTGTGGCCAGATGCTGCTCTTGGCAGAATATATACAATGCATCCCACAAGTGAAGAATTTTACTATTTGCACCTGTTCTCCACGATATCCGAGTACCAACTTCTTTTTCCTTTTTAATAATATTCGTTTCAAGTGACTTTCAGGACATTTTGGCTAATTAAAGATCATAGGGACCACAATCTTGAGGAATCTTGCATCAGTGACAGACCCAGTAGTTTATGGCAGTTCTCTATAATTTTTATGTTTTGTGCCACGCTAATAGATCCTTCAAGATTGTCGTTGAAGTACAGAACATTTTTATCAGAATTTTTTTACGGACTCTCAGGCGTAATGCGGAAGGCAATATTAGTCGAACTGATGAAAGAGCAGTTAACAGTTCCCTTTGTTTTATACAGATATTGTATTTTCAATTGGAGGCAATTCTCTTAATCTTAACCTTCGTTCTACGTGTTATCTTAGCATAATCCAGTCGCACTAAGCACATCGAGAATATATAGCTGAAACAACACACACTTTGTTCCGTTGTGAATTTGGAGGGGCTCTCATTAGCTATACTACTACTATAGCTAATGAGAGCGCATCCGCATCCGCACCCATAATGAGAGCGCAATATATAGCTGAAACAACACACACTTTGTTCCGTTGTGAATTTGAATGGGCTCTCATTAGCTATACTACTACTATAGCTAATGAAAGCGCATCCAAATTCACAACGGAACAAAGACAAATATTTGGTAAGGTGGTACAAAGTACCTTAATTAAGGAAGGGAAGCTGTTGGCCTTAGATGCTCCTGTAGGTATTGGAAAGACCTATTTCACTAGAGCAATTCTAGCTGAATTAAGAAGATAAAAAATATTACTCTTGCAGTAGCATCTTCAGGTATTGCTGCCACGTTACTTCCTGGCGAAAAGCATACAATGTTAAAAATCCCAATCTTTTTGAACAGAACAGAAACATCAACATTTTCTGTTACACGAAATACTTGGCAAAATTGTTTCTGGATTGCTACCTTATCGTATAAGATGAACCTACCATGTCTCATAAAAAGGCCATAGAAGCAACATAAAGTTATTCATGATTAAATCAACCAGTACAAAATCGATACCAGCGGCTTTAAACGTACGTCCCTGTGACTTATTGATAATAGCTTCTCAAAGGGAGTACGTTTGAATTGAAACGAAAAACTGTTGGGTTAAGTTGATATGCGTGGTAAAAACCTTATTTCACCAGCACCACACACAGTGAGAGTTTCCGCTTCAATATCATTTCTTTGCAATATTTTAAGTCAGATTTCGTTGAATAATTTCGGCGGAGTCAAATTTCTTATCGTCATTACCGGAACCTCCAACCTCAAGTGTTAATTTGTGAGCAGGGAGACCGCTGGCTGTTAACGAATCGAGAAACTTAACTGGGTATTTCGTCATTTTTATCTACTACCTTATCAAAGGTGGTTTTTTTAATTTATTGCACCAGTTTGAGAATTTTTAGGGGTCAAAATAGCGCGTGCACATAAGTAAGTAAGTAAGTTAACCGGAGTTAGAATTAAGTTCCATCTCGGAGCTGACCACTTTGCCAAGTATTTCAGGGAATCTGATCTGACCATACTCTTCAAGAAGGAGACCTTCCGCAACTTTTAACAGCTACTCATATTGATTGATAGTTGTAGTTTTAAAATCTGCGAATATAAATAAGATAATTTTAAAGAGGCGTTGATTTTATCAGCGCTGTTCGCTCCTTCATTGGCCTGTCATCTCGACAAATATCCCGCAACGGTCTCTTACCGGCCTCTATGTGAGTCGCATAGGTTTTTTATATAACTTTAGAGTAATACGCTGGCATAGAGTAGTAGTAGTAGTAGTAGTAGCATTATCAGTACTACGCTGGTGACACTGTAAATGATACTACTGGATTATGTTAATATAACTTATTTAAAACCTTTCAGACTTGTGAGTAATAGTAGCCGAATATTATGTTTTATTTTTTAAAATATTTAATAATATAACTGAATAATTTACTTGTAAAACATTTAAAAAATCTATTATAATGCGAAATTATAGAGTACAGATACTACGAACATTTTAAAATGTGAAGTTTTGTCATCCGTAAAATGTGAAGTTTTGTCCTACACATTTTTTTCCTATAGATCGACTTGTTTATAAGAGTTCTCAGTTCTCAGATATTTTCGTTGAATTTTTGTTACTCTATTCTTATGTTACTTTTGTTGTGCTTATTAAGTTTTTTGTTTAGTCAAGTCTAAAGTTAAGTGTTGATTTTTTTTATTAATTGTACTGACGTTTCCGTGCCTAAAACATCAATGAACCCTAAGCAAGCGACTGAAAGCAACATAAGAACTTTTTCTCGCGTAAGAAAAGATAATTCAAGAAAACTATATAAATATAAGGTGGCTATTTTTAATATGTTCAAACACGTAGAAGAAACGTGGCTAAAGGATCCGTAATCTAATAAATGTAATATTATTAATAAAGGCTTGATGAACTTTGTTTTCTGTTTACATTTTGTCTCGAACCCGATTAAATAGACTGTAGGTGTAGACTGACACCGACACTTCATCATTTTAAAGTTATCAAGTTAGCGCCAAGAATTCTGTGCATACCAAAATATTAAATAAACGCGCATGCGCCTTGTACAACGCTACGCAATCCAAGTTCTCCTCAGTAAACAAACCGAATTTGAAGGGAAAGCTTGTCTCGGTCGGTACATTATTCATTCCCGCCTAAAACCGCGAACTTTAATGGTAAAAAGCCGTAATACCAGTAAGACACAGTACCGTGTACACGAAAGGACAGATTTGTAAGCTTTGTCTAATCTATTCACTATAATAATTTTATAATGAAGGAAAGAATTTTAAAATAATTAGTTTATCTTTTTTGATTTGTAAAAAGACGGAGTTAAACATATTCTGTAATAAATATTATTTTTTACAAATTAATGCTTAGGTTAAGTTCAATATATATAATTAATTCAGCAGCGACGTTATCATTTTTACATTCACTATGTACCTATAATTACACCCGTAAACTAATTTACTTGTGACTAATACTAACGCTAATGTATGTATTTTAATTAAATTGAATGCTTGTGCCATTTCGTGAATACGTGAAAGGACTCTTGTTTGCGTATTATTCATTGTTTTAAATTCTTAAAAGGTCAAACTACGTCTCTTACGAAAAAAAATATTTAAATTTATGTGACTGACTCACATATTTAATTTATTCTGATCTCATTTTAAATTAATTTGTATATTAATTAATTATATTTAAATACTCTAATTTTAATTTTACCCTTTAATTTTATAAAATTACCTCCCTGAACTATTATTTCATTTAAAAATCTATTATCAATAAGAATATTGCACTTACAATTAAAAAGCGGGGATGGTAAGAAAACTAGCTAGAATATTCAGATAGCATATCCATATATTACATATACCTATTTTGTTTCAAACACCTATATTAAGTGCGTAAGTACTCATAATACTAAATTTTAATTTTAACTAGTGTATATTAAATAGTTTATTCCAACGCCAGTAATAACAGTCTGCTATTAGAGTTCATTAGATATTTGATTACTGATAAATATTTGAAAAATAGACATTTCCCAACTACGTATATAATTAAGAGCTTATAGCCCAACTAAATATTAATTAGAAGCTAAATAAATTTTTTAGGTCGTCGTCCATACATTAGACTCTAGCATATATTTTTATAATGCTTACAAGTATGCAAAAAAACAACACTGATCTTATGTGTTAACTATCTACATGCATACTTAATCACAAGCCACAGTGACCGGAACGCCTACGCCATTTTATAAAATAAATGAAATATAACCAAAAAAGTTCTGGTATGTTTCTGTTTACAATGATGTGAAAAACACGGGGAGTTTTTTATTTGTTGTTCCGGCTACTAAAACTTGGGCTTTGATGTATACATATTACCGGCAGTCTATGTAATCCGATTTTTATATAATATCTAGGTAACGCCTGCCCCTTGAATTTAAAAATATAATGTAGTCGTAATACATAATAAAATAAATAATATATGAAATAAAAATGAATAATATTATTTACTTCATTATGTATATGTAATACATAATTAAATTAAATTATGTATGAAATATTATTTATTTCATTATGTATTACCTAGGTATTTAATACAATACCAAATGTGGAGATTGTAATCAAATAAAAACACAAAAGCAAAGAAGGGGCTGCATGATTTTCTATTGGTATTAATGGTATAAACGCCTCTGCATCTACAGATCTAGCGGTGTTTAGTTCAAGTTGGATTACATTAGATTACAATTAAACTTAAAGATATATAGTATAGAAATACAAACCACGGTTATTTGACACATTGCCGATGGAACAGCAAGTGTGGTAGAGCGGTTCTAGTTGAGCATAGAGGCATAGAGACAAGTGAATGTGATGTTTGGTATCTTTTCCCAAAAAAAGTAAACTATGTTGCAAATATTCTTTTCTATACGTGTCAAATATGGTTGATACTTTACGCAATAAGTAAGTTAAAGCTTTACAAATATATTTTTTTATATATATATATATATATATATATATATATATATATATATATATATATATATATATATATATATATATATATATATATATATATACTGATAAATATTGATGATTTTAGGTCAGCCATTTTCTTTTCATATTTCATTCTTTTCTCGAATAGTCTAAGTCAGATTAGTTAACAACTGTTAATCAACTAGTTGTCAGGAATCAGGTCAAATAAACGCTACTCGTATTGAGAAAAGCTACTATTCTATTCGATACTACCTAGAAACATGAGTCCTGCGAGAGGAAGTAAATAAAATTAATTAGAAAAGCCTTTAACAGAAAAACATCTTATCACTGTCTATAAAAAAAGACTTGAAATGGCCCAGACCATAAGCGTGCGACTCCAAACACGACAGGTCGAGGGTTTGGTTTCCATTAGTAAGTGTTTAATATTTTCATTTATTCTATCAATTTTAAAATAAAGTATTGACTATCAAAATATCATAATAATATTCTACTAACTTAAATAAATATTTAAGTCATCCGATCATCGATTTTCTTCATCCAATAGACCTCTTAAAGATTTTTTTTTTAGCTTCACGCCATATTCCACACATGGCAAGGTATTTGGGAACGCAGAGTTAACTAACTTTCTGCCGAATTTGAGGCGTTGCGTGGTGAGGAGTGGAACTTAATGTCGCGCTTTGCCTTGTTACTAGAGCTAAGAAACAATTAATATTTACAAATAATTAATAATAAATATTTAAAAAATACTAAATATTTTATTTTCTCGAGTGGGGATCAAATCCACATTCTTGTGCCCCTGTGCCCCGGTTACAAAACTGTTATTCTTAAAAAAGTTACTATTATTATTTATTAGAATTAAAAATGAGGTCCTATTCAATTAAGTAAAAAAATGTTCAACAAGCGGCGAGTTAACCTTCCATATAAAAACCCTAGGAATTGTATATATTGTCTAGGTAAAGTATATAATAAATAGGTCAGTAAGAAATTTCAAGTGTTATTTCGCAAAGCAAGTAAATTATGAAAAAAAAAACATTGAGAAAAGCCACTCGGTTTTTCATTTTCTTGTGTCTCTTTCGGGCGAAAAGAAGTAACTTAACGATGTTAAATGGTGAAACTCAATGCTCTGCCTTATTTTACCAAAGTTGAAAAATAATTTCTATTAGTCAATTTTTTTATCTTATGATTTGCTTCGCTATAGTGGTAGCAAATCTTCTTTAAAGTGTCAGTTAATATTACATATACATTTCGAATGAATTTTATATAACAACTTATTTGGAACAGCAATACAACAGCTCAGTTTCTAGTAACAGTACGTGAAAACAAATACATATTGTGGAAAAGTTTCATTTTGCTTATCGTAATACATCAGAGGCATGCAAAATATGAATGAAATCAATTTCATTTTATGTATTCAATATAGATTTTTGCCTTTAAAAATAGCTAATTTTAGCATTGTGATTCAAGTAAACGACATTTTCAATATCTGAAATAGGAAATTCAGTTTATTTTGATGATTTTAGTAATAAAATGGCAACGATTATAGATATCTTTACGGAATTGAACTGTTAGAGCAAAATATGTTAAACAAAGATGATGCCAAACATATCCATCATCATTTCAAATTAAACCGCATAATGCACTCTCTTCTCTATGTTTTGCCACAGTACGCGTGACTCTCTGCCTACCCCGCTAGGGATATAGCGCGAAGCTAAGTAAGTGACATACATTAGTATGAACATTTTACAGACATTAATGTAATAGCATGGAAAACGAAAATATTTTACATTACAAGTAATGCTTGATAACACAGAGCTGTGACGAATGCTCGTCGATTAACACAGACTAAGTATTTGTATTTCGTATGATGTACTTGACCTAATTTATTTGTAACATCTATTAAAGAACAAGTTCAAGTTTTACCTACTTAAAAAATAATATTTTGCTAGTTAAGTAAGATTTAAAAAAAATGTGTTGTGGAGATGAATCTGGGTCTGGTTTTTTTTTACATAAAATCCTTTGTTGTTCATTGTTGTTGAAAAAATGAAAAGTCGTTGCTAGTTCTGGAGAATTTAATCTGAATTTGTTAAGAAAATACAATTTTCTGTTTTGGTATTTAATGTCACTGGTATTAATATGTTGAATTGAAAATTTCCATATAGTTTTTGCTTAGTAGCTTTGCGTGTAAACGTAAACAAGTTTTTTATTACCGCTTTAATAAAAACGCATACCATATTTGTTTTATGGAAAGCTTTGGCAGCATAACATGTCTATTTTTTCCTTGTAATATTGTTCTGAAATATAAGTAAGGAGAAGTACTTAGTGAAGATGACATATTTATTTATAAATATATATATATATATATATATATATATATATATATATATATATATATATATATATATATATATATATATATATATATATATATATATATATATATATATATATAAATAAACAACTCTAAGTTTTTCTTCTCATTAAAAACGAGAATAAGATAAATGATCAAAGTATGCAACCTTATTTGTCCCAGATATTTCCTCTATTTATTGAAGGAGAAAAGCATACAATTAGTTCTCTTTTTTTCATTAATATCTAATTTAGATATTAATGAAAAAAAGAGAACTAATTGTATGCTTTTCTTCACTGTTTCAACTACAACATGATGTAACTAATACTCAATGCACTAACTGTATATGCCACACAGCTATTGTATCCAGAGAAATTAAAGAATATGCAAAATTTTTCAAACAACAGTTGTCTATTTTAATTCACTATTTTTGAGCGTGGTTATTTTATGGTATAATAGCAAATGTGTCTATTTGATAAATAAACATTGAGCAGCTACTAGCAATTTCTTTTTAATGTTGTTTTGTTTATATTAGCTTTTCGCTTTTTAGCTCGTTTGTATAGGGTGATCCGAAATTAGTTACATATGCAATAAAGTTTGATTTTTATCACTATAAAACTTGGAAATTATACGTAGACCACAGACAGTGACAATACAATCATATGATACCATAAAATTGGTCTGATAATGCTTGAATGTGAGAAGTGAACCCGAAATCAAAAAACTTGGTCTCATTAATCTAATGACGTTTTAACATATGCTATTAGTTCCTAGATTCGAGGACCCATCATGGAGCTTTAAACCTTTTTCTTTTTTTCTCTTCGAAAAGTAGAGCCTTAAGCCTCGATCGTCCTTTTTTGTCCTATAGTTACTGTATTATCAATAACACACACAAAGGCCTCGTGTATGACATTCATTTAATTGCAAGCACTGGGCACCGGTGATATAATAACTCAATTACAGAAAGCTAGGAGCGATATATCTTACTTTTGTTTATTGTATTATTTTATGTTGATGCTGATTACATAAGTAGTACTAAAATAATAACGCAAGAAAGTAGTAGGTACGGCCACGCTGAATCCCTAGCGGGGTAGGCAGATAGAACGGGGCGCCAAACGCTATGGCTGACGTTTCACCGTCTCAACAATGCAGTTAAGGCACAATAACAAATTGTGAACATGTACACATGTGAGCGAACGGAAGGGAAATGTATGATTGATTTATCTTTATTGGTTAATGGTATTCGAATAATAATAATAATAATGGTATTCGAAGCCAAGTTTACGTCACGCCAGTGTTTAGTAGTGCTGAACTTGGAACGGAACATTATCTAGCTAGAATAAGAATTTTGGCGCCGAATTATCGCATAAGAAGCTGGACGCTTCAAGATCCACCGATCAGAGAGGAATATCAAGAAAGAGATTCTAATAACCTATGAATCTGGAAATGGAAATATTGAAGTTACTGGCAGAACCTTAGGAATTGTATGACAGAAGTAGCGACAGAGAAATGTGGTAAAGGGAAAAGGGGGTTTAATAAAAGCGCAACGAATGGTGGGATGAGCTCTCTAAGCCTTCTCTCTTTCCGTTGATGCAAAAAGCACTTGGGCAGTACCTCCTATAATATTTTTCTTACAACCGTGTCAAACACCTTTTCCAAATCTACAAAAGCACAGAAAACTTTTGTTGGTTTACTGTGAAAAACTTTTCCATGATCTTGCGGAGGGAAAAGATCTGATCTATACATTGTGTTCCAGGTTTAAAGCCTCCCTTGGCCTCCCACAAAAGTCTTTCGGATCTATTTTGCATTCTTGTCGCTAAAATTTTAGCATAAACTTTACTACCCAAGCTAATTAAACTGATATCTCTATAACTTGCGCAGTCAATCTGTGAACCATTTGTGTATACATTTGGAAACCCTTTTCTCGCGTACTGCCCTGGATTTTTGCAGAATGAGTTTACTGTATCTTATGTTATGTATGTGTTTAAGTCTAAATTCTTTAAGAGTGGGTCTTAGGGATATATTTTTCTCCCTATCGAGTATATGATGATGAAGTAATGGTTGGATTTATTCGCTATATACTCTCACACGGCTTATACTGATACATGCCCATTCTTGATATAAGAGATATGTTCCTTAACCTTTCTTCGCTCCTTTTTTCTATTCTTATTAATTTAGTTTCCAAAACTCTTACTTCTTCCTTTCATCTATATGCTGACGACTTACAAATTTACTTAATCGCCCCGTTCGATGGTATTAATTAGGCTAGTCGTAAACTTAACGCTGATTTACAAAACGTTCGAACGTGAAACAGATCTTTCGGCCTAGCTATCAATCCTGACAAGTCACAAGTAAGTATTATTGGTAGCACCAAACAATTGAAAAAGCTTGATTGTGATGGCCTCCCTACTATCCAGTTTGGCGGTGTCGATTTAGGTCTAAATTCATCTATTAAGAGCCTTGGAATTATGTTAGATAATTCTCTATCTTGGTTAATACAAATTGCTGAGGTACCGATTTTAGCTTATGCTGATTCGTGTTACCCAGACGTATCTGAGCATCAATTAAACAAACTAGAGCGATTACAAAATCTTTGCATTAGATGTATGTTTGGTTTTCGTAAATTTGATCATGTTTTTGATCATCGTCGTCAGCTCGGATGGGTCCCTATCCGACATCGCCGAAACTTCCGCATGCTTAGTCTCTCTGCCCTTCATATTCGTTGATTCTGTTTTCTAGGTTCCGATTCACTTCTTCTTAAAATATATATATATATATATATATATATATATATATATATATATATATATATATATATATATATATATATATATATATATATATATCATTTCGCGTAAGTAAGGTAACATTTCCAAAAACAGATAGGAGGCCGTTAAAAGTATTAATATATTTAGTAGGAACTATTATAAATAGATACTATCTAATAAATATATAAATATATAAAAGACAGGCATATAGATGAAAAATATAATACGAAATAAGCGTCTTACTTGACAAAAACATTTTCAATGTTGCAAATTTCCGATGATATTTACTACGGGCGCCATATGGTGTAGGCAGCTACTAAACTAGCGTTCGATGAGCATGTTTAGAATTGTAGAGCGAAATATACACATTGGATAGCTTATTTGTTATATTGTTAATAGAAAGATTTGGATACATTAGAATTATTTAAGATAATAGTATAAAAATAAGAAATGACTAAGAAGTAAATATTTATTTTATAATATTTAATAGATACCTGTCGTGGAGCAGGGGCGTAAGCGTGTCACTGTGAACTAGAGGAAATTAAATTTCAAATTAAATATTTAATGTCTTCATTTTTCGCTCTGGTAACAAGGCAAAGCGCGGCGATGAGTTCCGAGTCTCAACATGCAATGCCTCAAATTCTGCAAAGTCTCTTAACACTAGGTTCCCAAGTTCCCTGTGCCTCCCCTTCTATGTCCGGCATACAACGTGAAGCTAAGCATTTAATGTGTCAAGTTATATTTAATCAGTTTTAAATGTTTTGATTATAGTAATAATTTTCTTATTCGTTATAGCATTTTATAATTTGTGTCTGTTTAAAATTTATTGTTAGATGACTCATATAAATTGAGGGCTACAGACAGAAAATTCACTACAAAGTTCAATAAATACGTACGCATTAAAGTTAATAAAATTTTATGTAATTTAATATGTATAAAAATTACTAGTCGGTTGTTTATGGGTAATTAAATTATAATAATAAAATTTTAATCATTAAATAATCCGATTAAAGATTACCACAATAGAAAGATAAGTGATTTATTTTTTGCGCATTTAACTAAGAAAAACTATTTAAATAATCTGTATGTTGAGTAAATAATTCTGTAAGTTATGGATCGCTATATTTATAAAACTATTTGGCCTAATTGAAATTTAACACAAAAATAGTTTCAATATGGTGAGACAGACAGAAAATATTTTAAATAATTCTTCCTATAATATAATTTAATACAATTTCACCATTTGCGAGTCTGTATATATCATATAGAAATAAATTTAATTATATTATTCGATACGATATACTATTTTTCTTAGATTTTGGATTAAGCCTTAATTGTTAAGTTCTTTTATTTATTTACAATGAGTAGGTACGTATTCCAAACATTTTATAATTCTGAAAGTGTAATGTGGAGATTAAAATAGAATTTTTGCAATATATTGAACTTCGTAACTTTAAAATACTAAATGTGAAAGGCTGCAATTTTCTAAAAAAAATTGAGATCAAATTTATAATAGTTAAAAGTTGAAATAGTTTTTACAGTCAGTAAATGAAGTTACGTGTACAATTAATTTATAAACTTGGATGGATTACGGACTTCGGATATACATCCAATTTAGCACTTTCTTTTTTCTAATCATTTCTATATCTGCTAATTCCATAACCTGCGAAAACCACCTCATTCTTCTTATTTTAACAAATAGTTTTGTACCTGCGGAAACCAATTAATCGTATGGGAGATAAGAGATTAATATGCGAATTTGATGATTCTTATAATTTTAGATCAGCATAAATAGCACATAACAAAATTAATTTTAGGTGTTAAGTCTAAAATGTGGGCTTAAACGGTCACGTCGTTAAGACTGCAGAGACGTATAAAAGTGTTCACGGTAGTTTTGGACAGGAAAAAGGGTAGAAAATATTCTAAAAACCTGTATTGCATCACATGTCAGACATTCTTCCAAAAGAATCCTCCTCAGCACCTTATCGCTCATAGGAGTGGATCTCACTAACTTAAATTGATAACTTGTTGGCAAGAATCTTGACGAAACTCGAAACTCTGACCTTTGACGCATAAAGAATAAAAAAACGATGAGACCTGACGCTATGCCGATTGAAGGGTGGAAATCGCAGGAATCTTTGTGAGCTCATGCTTACTTATCTGTTTAAACATGTCTTGAACACTTAGAAGATGCCACACTTGTGGCGTCCCTATTTAGGAGGGAAAGGGTAGTTTTCAAGATTGTGGTATAGGGGCATTAGGCTTATGAGTCATGCCATGAAGCTCTTCGAGTGCATGATCGATAGCACGCTCTGCCGAGGGTAATGTTTCTAAGTCTCAATATGGTTTTCAGCCAGGATCGGGCACTATAGACGCTGATGAGTCATGCCATGAAGCTCCTCTAGTGCATGATCGATAGCAGGTTCTGCTGAGAGTGTAGTATTTCTGAGTATCAATAAGGATTTAAGCCAGGAGCGGGCACTATAAACACCATTGTTGCCCTACGTTGATGGAGGCAAACAGGGAAAAAAGAGAGCTCTGATAAGGGTTTTTTAGACCCGTTACATACGAGTCTGGAGTCATCGATATGCTGTACTTGCGATTGCAGAATACCCGCCAAACTCAAGGGGCTGGTATACAACAGCATCATTCGAGAGATCTCTTATATGGTAAAGAATGCTGGCTTGTACTATCTCGGCATACACAGGAGCTTCACGTCACGGAAGCGAAGATGCTAAGGTGGATGTTCACCGTAATGCGGTCTGGCAGCATACGTAACACATTAATTAGGTAGTCTTGGAATCTGTGACTTAGCGGATAAGCTCCATAAACGTCACCTGAGATAGTATGGCCACGTAGCGCGTCGGTCTAGAAACTATGATGCGAATGCCTTGCAATTTCTGTCAAAATGAGACCACCCGATAAATATCCAAGGAAACGCTAGTTGGATGTCATGAAACAGGCCATAAGAGCCAATGGTTTAACCATCGAAGACGTCAAAAATCATGAAAAGTGGAGTAGATTAAGTAGGATAGCAGACTCTGGCATGGCACATCGGCTTTATTTTTTCTTTTTCTTAGGATTAATACTAAGAAGAAGAAGAAGTTAGTAGACAAATGTGTTATGGGGTAAACATACAATGAAAGTTATGACTAAGATTTTTCTTTAGTAAAAAAACCTAAAAAGCTAAAATAAGGCATAATACATGTATAAAAATAATATTTCTTATATCACACGATTATTTATCAATTGATTTTTTATGGAAAAGACTAAGCAAACAACGTCAAACAACAACAACAACAATACTGCTACATGAAACGTTTTTAATACTTTCAACGTATAGTTTGGGACTAATTCTGTACATTAAATATACGATACAAAATACTATATCGTCGTAACAAAAGCCATAGAAATGGTTACACAAATAACAAAAGCCAAATATATGTACTATATATAGATAATTATTAAGCTAATATTCACTTTTCAAAGAAAATGTTTTGGGTTGGGTTTCTTTTTTTTTGTTATAAAGCTATGAGTATACTTTGTTATGAGTTATAATTAATTCCTAATATTTTAAGAACAGATGTAAAACATTTTAATGGCCGGACTAATCTATAAGATATATTAATATAGCAAAAGATGAAAAATCACAACACTCAACATATGATGAGGAAGCTGGTCAGTTAAACCTTAAGGGAATTAAAAGCGTTATGCTTTAAGCTACTACTAGCGTAATAGAAGTAAACTACTAGCGAAGTAAACTAGTCTTATGTTATTGCGTTAATTATTAGCAAATTAAACCGAATTATATGTAAAGTAAAATATTCGTAATAATATAAATGTCTAAATTAAAAGTAATAAGAAATGAATATTACAACGAACGTTTTACTGTCGCTCTCGTTAGAATGAAGGGCATCTATTAAAATACAAAAATTGTTTAAGTTTATGATTTTGAAATATTGATAGCCTTATAAAAGAATTGTAAAAATGCAACTAAAACTACATTTGAACAATATACGCAATCGTGTTCACGAAGGCATCGTAAGGTCGAATATGCAAAAGACTACGCGGCGTAGTACATAGGAAATAAAGGCCATCGCGATAGCAACCTAAAATAACTACACATTATTTGTTAGACGAAAATATTCCCTGGCAACAAATCTACTGTAAGTTGCTTGCTATCATTTGGTTAGAAAGATATTTTACGAGATTTGCCATAATTTTAAAATACTTCTCTTTCCTTATCTATAACCCAGAAGAAGATACATTTTGATTATTATCTCTTTCACAAACAATACTATAATAAACTAGAAAACTCGGAAACATATTCCACGACTGAAGGATTTAATTAGTGGCCACTTTTCATCACAACATATGTAAAGCTTCAATATAGTTCATTGAGTATATATATATATATATATATATATATATATATATATATATATATATATATATATATATATATATATATATATATAAATATATATAAAAGATCTATGAAAATTGTACAATGCATCCAACGTGCTTAATTGTAAAATAATACTTATTATTTAGTAATACTTATTAATTATCTGTATACTATTTATATATATATATATATATATATATATATATATATATATATATATATATATATATATATATATATATATATATATCAAATATTAATTTTATTCATATGCCCATTATTAAAAAGCAATTTCAAAAGATCTATGAAAATTGTACAATGCATCCAACGTGCTTAATTGTAAATTAATACTTATTATTTAGTAATACTTACTAATTATTTGTATACTATTTTTAATTATAGTATTGAAAATAGTGTACAAAAGAATTAATATTTATGAAAAACTTAGGAGACAGCCATACCGCTCCACTGCGACCGTCACTCTTACTCTAGCATATTTTTTCTAAGAATTACTTTAAAAGTAACGGGGAACAATTCTGACATTAATGATTTTGGGTACCTTTAGGCATGCGTACCTTTAGCCATTTTTAAAGTTGCGTACCTTTAGCCATTTTTAAAGTTGAATTACAAAAGAACTTTCCAAATACTTGTTTTTATTTTTTATAATTTTAGGTTGTATCCCGCACACTATAGGACAGTCGGATTTTCTGAGTAGTAGAATAAATAGATTTGTACATATAATATTTACTCATTCAGTTACTGCGGGTACACCCTATTTTATAATATTTAAAACAATATGAAGTACAGCAAAAGACCTTGGGATATTGCGTGCACCAAGGACGTTAAGCCAGATATTACATATGCACTCCGAGCGTAAGCTATTGACTGCAACCCTAAGATATAATTCAATATTTGATTGAAACTAAGTAAATAAATTCATAGTACAGTAAAAAAAGATTTTTTTTACTGCTATATCATTTTTGAAAGTCAAATAATTAGGGAACAAACTATTTTGTATACATATTTTTTCAGCCTCATGCTATTTGACGCACATGGCAGGGTATCCAGAGGGATCTAACTAACGTTCATAACACAAGTTATTATGAAGTAAATATGTTATTAATAAATTTAATAGACATTTTAACAATTAATTATTATTACCACGCAATATATATATATATATATATATATATATATATATATATATATATATATATATATATATATATATATATATATATATATATTAATACTTAATACTAAATAATTAGTATTATTTTACAATTAAGCACGTTAGATGCATGGTACAATTCTCATAGATTTTTTTAAATTGCTTTTGACAGCATATGAATAAAATTAATATTTTATAAGACATCATAATTTTATAATACGTGGTGGTAGGAAGTCATATCACAATTTTATGATACGTGGCGGGTATCGACGGGTGGCGGGCGGTGGGCGCGGCGTTAAGACATCTTTCTATAACATCTGTATATTATCCAATGGTGTAAACAGTTTTGTGTTTGATAATTCATATATCGAATAAGGCTTATACTCAGTTGCACTATATAAACGTTACATTGAAAGCGTTTCTCCAAGATCCAATAGCCAAGCTTAGCCGACACTACTAAACAACAGAAGACAACCCAGCTGTCAGATTGTACGAGATTAGTAAGGCTTTTAGATAAATAGAAAATTACATGGCGGCAAGTACTCACCGTTACAACAGAGAATCTACAGATATACTATGCGGATAAAACAACAACAACAGGTACGAAGTCAAACTGTTCTCCAGTTTATTTCGGCACTGATTGACGTTTTTCTGAGAAAGATTTACACGGCCTAAGTATACATCGTCCACAGTACTATACATCGACGACACCCTCTCGAGTAGCCATGTAATACTAGTAAAGGGCTTACAGAATTAGTCTCTAGTTCAAAAAAACAAAGAGTGACGGATTCACTTTAGAAGTTATCTGTACATAAAAGCAGGCTAAATAACAACTTAGAAAAATTGAACACAGTCAAACCGGCCCCAATTTATCTGTTTCATACATTTAATCAACTCCAAAAATAAGGGTGTACTTTTTAAGATAGAATTTGGTAAAACACATTCATCGGTTGCACCTACATCCTAAAAGGAATCTATATGCAAAACTTGAGCCTGCAAGCATTTGAAGTAACCAAGATTCATACAAGCTATAAAGCATCTACATCCTAAATCAAATCGCTACGCAAAATTTTAAACTTCTAACTTTTGTATTACGAGTATCTAAGAATTTGTGAAAATAGGATTAGTGATTTTTGACTTAATAGTAAACTGCAGATGTATATGAGATATATATACCTCTTTTTTTATAATCCTAAAAGAAAAACAAAAGTGTAGCTCCAATTCTAGTTTGTTTGAATTAACAACTTTTTAATAATTGGCTTGTCTATTATTTCTTCATAACCGAAACAAGAATACTTCTAACTTTACTTCTTTCAAAGGTAAATAAGTGTAAAAGTACAACTAACAAATGAACACTAAAAATGCTCTTTAGGAATTTAAATTTTATACTGCAATTTAAGAATTTTAAATATAAACCTTTTAAGTACCAACATTTGAAATTAATTCTTTTTTTACTTTCTTCCGCCTTTTGTCATAATTAGGTTTAAATCAAATGAAGACTTTCAACATTAAAATAGATGTTATATAAATTTATTGTCAAAAGTAACTATTAAGAAAATTTTAATAGATAATATTTTAAAATACCAAAGATAATTATTCGCATAATTTAAAATTAAAGGATTTTACACGACGAACTGACGTTTGTAAAGGCTTCGAACGATACGTAATCACATTTGTCTGATGAAGGCTGAGGCCGCTGCTAGTTATACTAAGGCGATTAAATAAGAATGCACTTATTGTTAAATTAGATTTTTCAATTAGTTTGAAATATTTTTTAATTATTTTCTTTAGCTTCTTTACTACTGTAGTAACAACTTCATTTCTACAAAAACAAATTACTGTCATAAATAAAAGCCTATATATATAAATTACTGTCATAAATAAAAGCCTATAAAAGTTATGTTTATTAAAAAACAAGAATGTTAAAGTTATGTTAGTTATATGTCTTGTCTCTTATTTTTTTTAATAAAGTTTACAACTTAATCTTAATAAGCAGCTATATAAGTTTTATAGTTTTTCCCGTTGCTGCTTACTTGAGTATTTATGAAATTAAACATCAATAAAAACTATTTTGTCACATTTAAAATAATTCATTATGAGTATTCTTTATTTGATCGACTTGATTAAATAAAGAATACTCAATCTAAATCTTAACTGTAATGATAGCTACTAGGTAACCAGATGGTAAGGCAATATTTTTATTTGCAAAACGATATTTTCTTGGAATGGCACACGAGACTATTAAAATACAACATTATTTCAATTTTAATAGAACACTGTTAGGAACTTTCTACCAACCGGATTCCTCACAACTTTAGCTAAGAAATACATTAGAAGTAGCTTGATATAATGTTTGTTACGACTGACTGAAAGTAAATTTTTAGATTTTAATTCTTAAGCTTATAAAACTTCACTTAAAATTTACTTCGAAATCTCAGAAATTAATAAATATCCCGTAAATATTGATTTAATACAAAAACAAACCGGAACTCAGTAATAAAATTGATATAAAACTCAACTAACTATATTTAACTACTACCAAGCATGTGATTTTATGCTGCTGCCATTTCAGGCCGATTCTCTTGCAGCCTACTTAGTTTGTTTCTAGTATCTTATTTTTCTTCCCGGCATCAATCCCGGCGTGCCATACCAGGGTCTGCCTACTTAATCTATTCCATTTTGCAGGATTTTTGACGTTCTCGCTGTTTAGACCATTATCTCATGCTCTGCATCACGACTTCAACAAGCGCTTTCTTGGCCGTCCAGGAGTTCTCATTCCATAGACAGACATAGCAAGGCACTTGCATCCAACATAGCTCTTAAACTGGCGTGTAATGTGGCCATATCTCTGATAATCTTAATATAGGCTCTTAGGGATGCTTTTGGATCGCAATGCCCACTAGATTTGCTGACGGGGTACACAGTCAAAGGCCGTCTGCAGATCTAAAGAAGCCACATGCAGAGCATTCCTTTTTTCCTTGTATGCCTCCATCAAAGTTCTAAAGTCAAACTGCCGTGTATAAAGTAATATTCTAGTTGAAGTCCATATTAAGACTAAGAAACTGAACGCCAAGAGCTGCGGAACCTGATGTCGGTCATGAGCTCAAAGAGCGTGTGTTACAGTGTGACTCATAAGCTAAATGCCCTATAAATACCATACTACACTATCTTGAACTCTGCCCCTTGTTAATAGGGGTAATGAAACTAAGCTGCCACTGGTGTGGCATCTTTCCGGTGTTTAAAATGTGTTTATATTATATAAACGTCAGTAAGTATGAGCACACATATATCTTCAGGGAAGGCAATTTTTTCGTCAATTATTGGGGTAACAAATTCGAGGCTAGGCGGTGTGTCATGATGAAGACTGAATCGATGCTGAGTATTCAGCAGCTCTTGAAAGCTGTTTCGCCTACATATCCATCTCTCCTTCACCTTCGTTAACAGGTAATCAATTTGAGTTGAGTGGGGCCCACTCTTATACGTAGTATGGTGCTAAGGATTCTTTTGGAAAAACGTATTCACGATGGCCAGATCACACGCAATCACATTCGTCGCCGATGTGTCTGTGCGTCGTAATGACGATAATAATAAATTTATTACTTAAATTAGATAATGGTTTCTTAGTAAAATTTCTTGACGTTTGTTATAGTTATCATTGTAGGTCCCCCAACAGCTAATTCAATAGTTCATGTAGAGGAGGTACGAGCTAAAGCTATTAGAATTTTATATTGTGCTCTTTATATATATTGAAAGGTTATGACGATTAAGCGGTTATAAAGAAATTCAATATTTACGTCATACGATACATTAGGTCCATACTAGTAACTAGTTGTTCTTGTCCTTTGTTTAATACCTTACAGTCATGTTGTGCGCACAGGAACATGCACACAATATTATACATACTGCAAGTTCAAGTTTACAGAATATTAAATATTAACAAGGAGTAATTTATAATTTTTAAATAAATATTTTCATTGATATCAAGATAATATAAATATAGATGTTTGTACGCTGATTTTAATTAGTTAATCGAGCTAAAGACAACATTTATGTACTATACGAGGCGTGTCGTGGCGCAAGCGTTTAAGCATGTTACTGTTAACAGGACAAATTGTGAGGTCGATTCCCATTTTATAAAATGAAATATTTAATATTTCCAATTTAAATATTCAATGTTTTCATTTACTAGATCTGGATCTGGTAACAAGGCAAAGCGTGGCGCTGAGTTCCTTCACGCAATGCTTGAAAATCGGCTGAAAGTAGGGAATAGCGTTTCTTTTCCCAGTCCAGTGTTTTTATACTCCGTAGAGTGTTTTAACACTAGGCTCCCAAGTTTCCTCTGCCATGTGCGAGATAGATTTAAAATATCTAACTAGATATACAATTTTTAACATTTATTTTTTCTATTAGAAAGTCTTTTCGAAAGCTCCAACTGACATTTTTAGGGTGTTTTATAGGACCCATTTATTTTTTGCCTGTTCCTGTGTCAAGGTTTATCGTGAAATTGCCTGGATGCACCAAAATAAAATTTTTATCAATATCCAAGTCTAAGTTATCTTGAGCAAAAAAAATATCAAGTTTTTAAGTCAAAACAATCGATAGATACGAGCGATTAATATGCATCCCTTTTGCTATATTTTTTGTGAAATTAGGCGCGTAGTCAAAGTAAAGGGAATCTTCCCGTCGATTTATAATTATAGATACCGCATGATAACGTGGAGAATAAAGTTGCCGTCTGACTGCGCTCAGTAGACTCACTATCGGAACTGGACTCAGATCCTCACCTCCCAGTAGTTTTTAAGCTAGGGATAGACAGCCCTTCAGGCTCCACGACCAAAACAGTTACCAATTCGATAAAGTTCGCCAAAATTATAAAAGCGAACGACTCTCCACTCACCGATCTCACTACTGGCATTATAGAAGACCAAATTCACGACCTTTATTCAACAAACAAACTCCAAACCTAAACGCTTAAAAGAGGTCCCAGATCTACCCGAAGGGAGATTTGAGATCTCAGAGAAACTCAGGAAGCTAATCAGACGTAACAACGTAGCCAACAGAGCTCACGACGTGTGTTTCAACGCCGAAATCCGTAAAAATCTAAATAATCTTAGGAGAAAAGTCAAATCCCAATTTAAATAGGTCAAAGGCGAATCTTGGAATAGTCGACTCGAAGGGCTCACTCCATCGTCCCCGGCGTTCTGGGTGCCATTGAGAACCTTACGATCCGACACAGTGGGGACTATGCCCCCTCTCTAAACACGACAAATCAATCGCGGCCGACGACACTGAAAAAGCGGAATGGCGTCCGCAAGGCATTAGAATCTCAATGCTCATGAAGCAGTCAGCCATGCGACCCGGATCACTTGTCGGAAGTGGACTCCGAGTTCGCAGAGTGGGCTTCGATGTCTCCGACCAGCGAACCGGTTCGCACAATCGACATTTTGAAGGACCTTAATTCCAAAAAGGCCCCGTGGCTCGACAAAATCTCAAATGGCTTATTTGATATTAATTATTTAAGACACTCCCGACTTAATTTATTTATCTGCTGGTCCATATTTTTAACGCTCTTCTAGTAAGCTGCCTCTTTCCTATCGAGTGGAACCTTCGACAGGGTCTGGCACAACGGCCTGCTCTTGAAGCTTCGTCGTATGGACCTGCCAGACTCTATCATGCACATCATTCGGGAATATCTGTCGAATTGTTGTTTAGAAATAGGCTTAAAGGGACCTTATCATCTACTTACCTCGTCCGCGCCGGAGTCCCTCAGGGTTCCACGCTATCTCCAATATTATACGCGCATTACACCAGCGGCACTTCGCGAATAGATAAAGTGGAACTTGCGATGTATGCCGACGACATCGCCTTTCGTACCACCAACCTCTCGACTTGTATACTGGCCGAAAGACTGCAACAAGCTACCAATGCCTTAGGTGATTAGTTCAGCACGTGGGTTTGCAGTCAACCCAGAAAAAAAGCGTAGCCGCGCTCTTTCCCTGAAAGCGTCACGTCAGTCTTGAATATTATACCTTTAAAACAAACTTGCATCCGTCCCATTATGGCCTATACTTGTGTTGCGTTCGTGCACATCAAGATAGACCTCCTTCAGTGGATCAAAAATAAATTCCTTTGTATGACATCTGGATGTGCCTGAGAAGTACGCAACGTACACAAAGATTTCGAATTAGAGTCACTAAAAGAATTCTGCAAAGGCTTAGCCAAGCGCTACTATGAGCGTGGAGATGTCTACTCCATTCCTCTCATTGCTGAAGCGTGTAAATACGCTCCTCACCCACACTCACTTCCTCGATGCCTTCGTAGCGTTCTCCTAGATCCTCATGACCCAATCACAGTCGTAAACACCCAGTATGCAGGCAGGTGGCATTCCTCAGTCCCAAGATATATTCACCGTCGCCGTCGCCGTCGACAAGGTCAGTCCTCTCTTACGGCACGTCTGCGCCTCGGCGCGACGGGGCCAGACGATCATAGACCATCCTGTCGGTGTACGCAAGACATTCCTCTGCGAGCGCCCATAAAATCTCGTATTTATTTCTTCAAGGCGAACCACACTCGCCCCGTCACGCTCAGCAGTTAAGTCATTTCGGAAAAAAATATCCACGTTATCAAAATTAATAGAGCATTTCCCGTACTAATTTTATAATTATAAGCTTACAATTGTAAACTTGTACTAAAGTGAGAACTTGCAGTACAAATAAAGGTAGAAATAACTATCACAAGCTTATAATTCCATTACACTTCATATAACTCCCTGCTCAAGTTTTCCCAGTGAGCTACTATATGAAAAAAAGAAATAAAATGAGTGGTTATGTAACATTGTCAAATTTTATCTCTTGTACTTCCCGTTGATATGCAATCCTGAAATCGGTATGAACTCTCGGTGGTAGAGTCCGACTCGCGCTTGGCTGATTTTTTTTCAACATAGGTTTCCTAAGCATATTTATAGAGTTCTGTATGTTTTTAGTGTTATTGTACTTAAACTGGTAAAGTATGACTACGAAAGCGATATTAGAGACCTAATAATGTGTTTTAAGTATATATATATACATATGTAATTATTGTGTATAGCCTTACAATAAATTAAGATCTTGCAATAGTAAACATTAAAGGTAATGCAATTTCAAACAAATCTGAAAACAGAACATAAGTATTGAGTCTTATTAAAAGAGTTTGAGGCATTCAAGCGGAATTGCTTTTACTATCAAGCTCCAATAAAAGGAAAAAAAGAGCAAATGCAATAGCAAATATAAACTTCTATTTTGTTTAACTACTTTACTAGGAGGGTGAAAACTCACTTATTATAAAAATTTACCTTCATAATAATTTATCTTTTGTTCTTGAAAAACGACCACAAGTCACGATTAGAACATAAGTTATTTTTTTTTCTTATTTGACTTTTATGCATAAATATACTGAGAGTATTGTGCGCGTGTGTGTGTGTGTGTGTGTGTGTGTGTGTGAGCGTGTACGTGTGCGTGCGTGTGTGAGCGTGTGCGCGTGTGTGTATGTACATATATGTATATGAGTCTGAGACATGTTCTGCAATTTTTGATTGTAAGTTAAACTGATACTGTTAAAAGTTATGTGATCGCTGTTGCGGCGTAAACCTCACTTGTATAATTTGTTATATATGTTGAGATGTCTCAGTACGTGTGCTTGCAGTCAGTATGTTGGGAAGCTTTGGCACATACGACTATGGCCTGCGTTTTGGATCTATAGACTTAGGACAAGATTTGGCGGTCTTGCCAGGGTTCAACAATCGCGATAACCGCTTAAGATTGTCTTAAGAACCTACTTATTATCACAGGTTCGTTCGATTTAAATACCTTTATTATTATGCCGGTTAAGTAATTTAATGCAGCAGTCGACGCGCGTTTGTCAGTTTGCTTCACCCAATTAGTGACGTGACCCACCTTTTAAACTTTTTAATCTTCTTAATTTTCTTCTAGATAAATACAATTTTATCACTAACACCGCAGCCTGCAGTTATTAACTTGACGGCCTTACGGCCTTCGAAGTGGCTTGTTTTGCAGGTGAAATTTTCCAGAACAAAAACGTTGGAACCAAAAACGTACTGTATTTTCTTTTGTTACATGACCACCATACGAATCATTAATCCTTTAAGCCGTTTCCGCTGCAATGGTACCACGACTGGAACTCGTACTCGTAAATGATGAGATATTTCCAGTTTTTCATTATAATTCCATATAAACTGAGTCACGCCAACAAAAAAACGGAGGAAAAAACAGATTAATGACGACTAACGAAAAACAAATACATGTGTAAATAGCCGTATAAATTTTAATTTTGGAATTCTTAACCGAGAAATTGGTTTTTAAAGTGGCCAGTACGATAACATCAATTTTATATGTAAATTCCGCATACCTTATACAGCCTCTTTAAATATGTTGACAACGCGTTCGTATTGAACAATGTCCATACGCACATTAGTTATGCAGGATAAGGCTTTAACTTTTAGAGCTCATGATATGAATACCAAACTATGCATCTGCAAGATAATCATAATATGCGTTGGCAGTTGACGCACTCATTTTGAGAGTAGAACCACACGTACTCTGAACAACAGTCCTCACGCTACTTTTCTCTGGGGCTGAGGCACCGCTTCACTCACGTAAAATCCTTTAAGGTTTAACGTGAGGTGATATGTTTTGTCAAAAATCGTTACAGACCGTGTCCGTCCACTCCGTGGTTGGCCTGCTTGAAAAGCCGTCTCAGTTTTATGAAATTCAGAACAGCTTTAGTGAGTAAATACATCAGGAATTTTATTAAATTCAGGAGAGGAAGTAAATATCTAACACATTTTTTCTGTTAGTTAACAGTTAACTAAAAATTTTACGTATACATATGTATTTACATGTCGGAAAAAAGTTAGTTAGCCCCTGCGCCATGCCTTTATATGTAGTATTTGGTGAAAAATATACTTTTGATAATATAAATACCAATTTGTTAGAATGTCTCAGAGAATATAAAGCCAGTTCCTTAACTGGCTGACATTAGGAAGACGGCCAAAAACGCATCAATTATTTGTTCCTTATATTTGGCTGATATCCTTTTATATTTATCATAACTGGTCCCTGTGACGCCATCCAGTCTCGTCGTAAAGGCGACTACTCCGGGCTGGCTGGTAAAGGACTTTGTAAGTCAGTACTTAAAAAATAAAATTCACATTTGTTTAATTAAATATAGGGCGACATCTTATAGCTTTTATTTTGGAAACGAAAATCTCTTTTAGGCGACAAAGATTAATCCATATAGAACAAATGGAATTATGGCGTTTCCAGACGTATTACTTTACTTAATGCCTAAATTAAGTAAAGTAGTAAAATAGAAGTTATTTTCCAATAATAAATAAAATATTACGCATTGTTAATATACGCTCATTTTAGAGACTTTCGGTCTTAGCTATCCAAATATTCTGGATCTCTCTGGATATTGTCCCTATCTATAATTGTTTTTGAAAGATCGATAGTGACATTGAAGAATTGATTTTTTTTAATATATTAAATAGAATTAATAGAAAATTATAAATTTGAACAATATAGAATAACTTGCTTTTACTTGCAGCTTCATAGACATTTAAATTATCAATCAGTGTGAAATATGAAAAATTTTAATTCTATTCGCTGGTACCGTGGTACACCAAAACTATTAACGTTATATACATAGATCATAAAACTCTTATATAAATTGACTATACAAAAAATAAATGTTCAATTCGAAACATTAGGGTTTGATATTCTAATCCCTATATAGACGTGTAGTAGTCATTTTTCAATAATCTCTAGTTTTCATTAACAATTAGCTTTGTTATAATTCACTCAATCACAAATCAAACTTACTGACTGTTTTATAAAATTTAGAATGTTGTCATAGAGCAAAAATTTGCAATTAATAATATTAGCTTCAGAAACGTGCTGTATAAATAAATCCACATATAAAATTAAAAGGAAAACTTAATTAGTAATCAGATAAAGGAATAAATTTGTTGGATATAATGGTAATACAATCAGTCAGCTCATTGCAGTTTCACTGAAAACAGCCTGTTTGTAATGAATAAATATAACAATAGTAGATAACGGTACTGAAAGGGTTTCTTTCATGATTACAGGTTTACGGTTGCCAAAAAAAAGAACATATATTTAATTCTAAAACGTTTAAAATTTATTAACATTTAAGAATTTTTTATTTGTCAATTATCATTTGAATATATCTTTTATTTTTTGTCAATTTTATTTAGTCTTTTTGAGACTACACAGTTTTTAGGGTTCCGTACCTCAAAAACTAAAAACGAACCTCTTATAGTCTTATAAGGGTTCTACTTTGTTTTATTAACAAAATTGACTCGCTCTCATCCGGCTTAACCGGAAACTTTTACAGTCCCTTCTGCAAAAAAAAAGAAAACTTGAATATTTTTATAATAGTTTCCAAAAATTAAATTATGGAAAGACGAATATTTGAAATAATATAATCAAACAATATTTTTATTAATATAACAGAAGGTACGAAAAATATTGATACATTATAAGAATTATGATCTAGATACGTATATATCATTCAATGCTGATGCTTAAATAATATATTTCGTTTCGGTGATTTTTATTTTAAAAATTTTCATATGCTAACTTTTATTCTCGAAACTTTTAATAAGGTGATTCCAAGTCTTGTATGAACAAAAGTTATATAATTATAATTTTAAGTAACGTATAATCAATTCGTTCTAAGAAACTTAAACCTCTTTGAAACTTCTTTGAAAACTTATAATTATTTTTTATTCATAAAAGTATATTTAAAATTATTAAGGATTATGTATTATAAAAATAATTTTAGGATATGTTGCATTATATTAGAAAAGTGAAAGTCAACCAAAAAAGGTTTGGTCAATGGAAATTGTAAAGGAGCTCAGAATAAAAGTATAATTTAGTACAAATTTTTTTTGATACGTTCTCTGCAACGCCTGAAATCAGACTACTGTACAAATTGAACTTTATAAGAAGTATTATATGATAGATTAGAAATATATAGAGAGAAGATATTGATAATATATTAATCTGAATATACAAGTATCCACAAGTATACAGAAACAATACATTAACCAAATTTACAAGTTATATACAAACTAACATAATATTATACTCTAGGTGTATCACTTTTTACTTTATCTTTTATGTAATGTAATTGGAAATAAATCTATTTTTTTTTAATTTATTTATTCAGTCGTAATGATCACCATATGTTGTTAGTTACTTATATTAGGTTCATCTCTAATTATGATAAAATTATTTTCTCATCTTACCAATACAAAATTTGACCGTTTAAATACTAGGTGACGAATTTTAAAAGAGCATTGAGAGGCACAATGGTATAAGAGGAAAAAAATATTTGTATAATTTAGCCAAGTCTTGCAACAAACGTGTATCAACTTTTTGCTTCTTTATATTATAAGTGAATAATGATTACATGTGAAAATTCGATCAACTTTAGATTTTGGACTGGGACAATAGACATTATCGTGAAATTTTGTGGCATACTGCTCGCATCAAAAAAATATAAAGTGTCCTTGTGAAATTATGTGAAGTTATGAGAATATTTTACGAAGAGTGTTAAAGCAACTTACGCCATCATGCAGATGATATTGGTAGCCGGAGGGTAAGTTTAAAGAATAAAAGTAATTTAATTTTTTTCCTTAACACATATACTACATATATAATGTTATTAAAAATTATAATAAAAAGTGTACAATTTTATTACCGAAAATTGGAAAAAGAATATACTTAAGTAAGACATTGAAGTACTTATTATTGAAGAAATAGCCTAATTATACGTATATATTAAAAAAAATCTCGAACAAAGTATTAAGATACAGCTAAGAAAACATTAGAAGACTTGTTAAATATATACACTACCTCGTGCTAGAAAACTGGTCGTGGGGAACGAACTCGAACCAAAGAAACATCAAGATTATAGTCAGACGCTGTTCCAATGCGCCGCCATGGCCTCAAAAAAAGCATCTTTACTTTATTATATTACTAGACTTTCTACCAAGGGACAATATTGGCTTTATAGAGATTATCGTATCGCATGGTATGTAAGTATGATTTTTATGGGAAATATTTAAATAGGTTCATCATAGTATTATATATGCTATGTGCGGCTTCACCCGCTTCTTTTTTATCTATTATTATTTAACTATATAATAGTTTTAGCATCGCAACAAAAAAGTATTATTAAGTCAATCGACAGGTTCAGAAGATGTTTTTGCACAAATAGACAAACAGGCAAAAAAATTAAATATAAATTAGTTTTTAATATTAGTTGGTCCGCAAATATATTCAACGTACAGACATATTTTTTTGACTGTTGGTCTTGCTGCATTCAATTTTTATGAATTGTAGTTTCAACCACGATAAAATTTATATTAATTTTACTACAACTTACTTATTTATTATTCGTGTTAATTATTATTTGTATTATTTACACATAATATTAACACACTTATTTTTTTTTCTCAAACTTCACTATATTTATTTATAATTTTGTGACGATGTATACCTATTTAAACTAAAACTATCGTAATAATTCACTTCACCTTAAAACATAGATGCATTGTTGAAATTGGAGTCTTAAATTCAATGAGTCCCACTCAAAGGGTTAATACATTATGAAGAATTTCATACTGATAAAAGTTCCGTGACCTCTTTACAAGATTTTAATTTGGTAATGCGATTGCAGAAACAAATAATAAGGAAATGATTGGAATGAGCTACAAATATAAATTTGTAATGGTTAATTCTGCAATATACTGTAAATCTATGAATGTTTAAATTTGGTCCTTTATCGACACTTGGGTAATTTATTTTTTTATTTTGATTGCGTTGACTTAGAAGTTATTTTTTTCCAAGGATTATTCATTTTTGGGTAGGACACCATTAAAACCATTATGTAAAGTATTATAATATTTTTGCCTACTATTTTTTTGAAAAATTGGTGATTTTATATTCGTTAATTATATTTTAATGTTTGTCCGCCGATTTCTCCATAATTTATGGTCTCATTTTAAAATTATTGTTTAATAGACATGTACAACATTTACGTCATATAATTTTTTATAGTAATAATATATTTACTTATTTAGAAAACGTATAAAAATTGGAACGTAGCAAAATTTTTGCTTGCGCCGCTTGGAAACCGTCCGGCCATTCATACTTACTTATATTTATACTTAGCTTCACGCTTTATCCCTAGCGAGATAGGCAGAAAGAATTCTGCTAGGAGGCTACCATCTTTTCTATAGAAACCACTACTTTCCCTCCTTAGGTATGAATATATATATATATATATATATATATATATATATATATATATATATATATATATATATATATATATATATATATATATATATATATATATATATATATATTCATACCTTGGGAGGGAAAGTAGTGGTTTCTATAGAAAATATGGTATATGGAAATTTAGACAGTTTAAATTTTATAAATATACTAGCGACCACGTGCGGCTTCACTTGCCCTAAAATATTGTTATATCAAACCCTGATTATACAAAATCTTTAAATAAATTGTAGCATAGTGCTATCCTAATGTGTAGGCTAAATTGTCATCTAAATCAATTTAGTAGTTTTTGAGTGAAAGTAGAACAAACTAAAAAACACTATCTTTGCAAACTTTGACAACTTTGACATTTATAATATTCTTAGGACTTTTCATTTCAAGTATTATGAAAATAAAAAGTCTTATTTAAAGCTAAATACATACTCGTCCCTTTTTCACCAATTATTATTATAATCACTATGATCGCCAGAGCAAGAAAGCAGCACTTCATACCAAAGCACCGTTTGGCCCTATCTATGGCCCAGGTTCAGTCTCTAATGCAGTGTGCTCACTTCAGTATTAGTTGTTTGATCGCATACAATGTAGATCTATTTAAATCGTTGGAAACCTAATGATGATATGAGGGGCTTGACACTTTGGTGTGCGTAGAGACGTTACGCATTCTTTATTAAAGTTATCATGGGCAGCGTTGTGGAGATCTATTTGACTTGATTCTTACCGCCGAATTTTCTAATCGAAATTTACATCACGAGCTGAGATATCATCCTCATCATCTAGATATGTGGCACTTTACTACTGTGCGATTTCGTAAGTTTTTACTTTCATGCAAAACACATCCGTGGGATGGCCTACCTGCGGCAATGTTTCCAGGTTGATAAGACATGGGTACCTTTAAAAAGCGCTTCTACCTCCTCCGGTGTTACACGGCGCCATTGGCGGCGATCACTTACCATAAGGTGACGGACGTACGTAAGTACGTCCAATTGCCTGGTGTTTTTCTTAAAAAAGTATTACTTTTAAAACCATTTTAATTCACATATTTTAACGATATTTCATAAAATGTTATATGTTAATGATCTGGTTGTTTGTGTGCTAAGTTTAGTTGAAAATATTAAATATATTGTACCGCCATCTGGCTTACTTTAGAAATACTAATTACTCTTGTAGCATCCTAAACGAATTTTTAAAAGTTTTAGTTTATGTTACCCTACAAGAGATGGCGCTAAACAAGCTTCCATATAAAACCAAATTGCCGCATGTAACGCCATCTACAAATTACGGAATATTATTTTATCTACATCTTATAGGTGGAGCTGTTATTATTATTTTAACCAGCATACTAAAAACTAAATCTTTTTATTTACTTCCTTACTACATCTCCTAGATCCTAGAGGGCGTTAGCATTATGCAGTAGTAATATCGACTTAACTATCTTCATTCTTGCTGAATATGTATTCATTCTTACCGTTTAAATGGTGACGTCAGCAATGTATAAATAAATGTTTGAGCTCCGTAAATGTCTTAACTGCTCTTAAAACCCTTATTGGCTAATATTTTACAAAAATATTATATTTAAATTAAAATTCTTAATTGAAAAATACCTTTACATCAGCTAATATAATTTGTAATATATTTATTTGCGTAGTTTCTTTGTTTGGATTTGAATAGGTATTCAATTTCCGGTTAAGTTAATAAATTCAGCATATCCTAGTAACGGGCACATATAAATAGAAAAATAAAAGATGACACATACACTTATCAAATCTTTGAAAATGAGAAACACACAGGTACCTAAGCACTCCATTTACTTGTAATGATAAATCGTATCCAAATAACGGGCGCTGATGTTTCTGATCTCCACATCAATTTAAATTTAACGTGAGCTTAAACCGTCATGTCAAAACAACAACCGTTGTACTTTGCGGAATGAAAATTATTCGTTTACAAAACATTATTATTCGTTTACAATGTATATGATGATACATACATAAAACATTGCTGCTATAAATGCAAGTGTACTTTACCATCAAGCTGGGATAATAAACTAAGGTTTATATTTCTACTTTACTTTCAGAAAGATACGTACAACATCGGTTTCGAGGGTAACCAATTAAGAGCATTCTTAGGAGAAACAAAAAAATGTTAAAAAAACGATGAGTTTCCGTATATTATTAGTTTGTTTAGTTTCACGCTTTTCCCCACACAGCAAGGTAAGTAGACAACCTAATATTACACGGTGAATTAAAAATTATTCTTCCAACGGATAAAAATATAAGAAGCTAATCGAGGCCCTGATTGTCGTGTTAATAACGTTACTTGCTTTTTCTAGGTTTTCAAATTTATAACTACAATTTTTTAAAAGAAGGGAAGAGCGCCAATTTATTTGAAAAAGTTTTATACTTACTGTTCCGTGTGCTTTAAAATATAAAGTCGATGAAAATTTTCATCAGCTTCAGATTATTGTTGACTTGGCGAAATAGTTTTATTCAAGTTACTTGAAGTAACCGCTTTTCTACGAGTTCTCGTGTATTATAAAGTTTTGTTGTTATATAAACGTTTGATATTGGATGTAAACGTTTATTTTCTTGACACTATAAGTCATAATAAAGGCACATTATATAGTAATAAAATAGTATTTTTTATCAGTATATAAAATTATATAGATAGAATGCAATGCGCAATCGTTATATTTAACTAAGTAAATAGGTGTTATTATATATTTTATTTCAAACAAAAATGTGCACATAAACTGGAATAACAGGTAATTTTTTAAAACAAATCTTCAAGTTCTAAAATATGAAAAAAATATGTTTTAATCATATTAGTCACATTTTTTTTCTTTACAGGTAAGTGCTTTTTAAACCTTCTTTCATCAAACAAGCAATATAAAGGTAAGTACGAATAGGTAAGTATTACTTATCGTAAAAAAAAATATAACCAAGCTTCTGGTAGTGTATGAATGAAATAGCGTTTTTGATAGATTTGATTTTCAATACAGCATGTATTGAAATTATACATATTCAAAATAAATAAAATAATGTTCAAAAAACTAATCATATATTACTACTATTAAGCTCCACGCTTCCGCACTAGGCAAGGTAGGCTGAGAGAACTTGGGACCTAATGTTAAGACACTTCGTCCCGTTCCCCACTAGTTGATATACTTATACCTGATATTATTTAATATTTTATTATGGTACTCATGTAATAGTTAATATTTTTTTATGCATTTATTGTTTTAAATATTTGTTTAATAAAGAAACAAATCGTATAGTCTTCGAATTTATGGCATACATTAATGACAAATAAATAAGAATGACATAACTACTTGTGCATTCTGTTTTTTAAATTAGGTCTCATTTTCTCCAGGTATTGCACTAAAATGTAACTTTAAAATATCACTTCCTCGTAAGTGATATTTTCTTTAAAGAATTATTCACGTAATCGTTTCTAAAATATTTTGTATTATTCGATCTATGAAAACTATATTTTTTGAACACAGTATGGAAATCTATTTATAAATATACATACAAGTTTTTCACCCTAAATTCATACTTTTAAATAACATTTTTTTAATTTTTAAAGCAGTGTTTGTACCTTAATGTTGTATATAATATGTCTGCATATAATATGTCTTTAACACATATTGCAATCCGTTGACAAAGGCATTTGTCAAAGCTTATCACGAGGAGCCAGTGAAATAACATGACTAATAGGGCCATATTAATTATTGTTCACACGCAATATGTTACCATATGTATATATATCGTTTTCCATTCATATCAATTACAATTTGCTCTATTTGTATTGCATAGTATTATTTAACATTTACGCTTAGTGTTATATAGTATTGTTTGATTGAATAAAAGAATATTTTCAAAGTCGAAAAGAATTCAGCATCGACAAATGCAACGAGACCTTGGAAGACCTAAGCACAATCTTCATACCTCTCTAATGGGCAGTTAAAGTTAAAGTACAAAAATAAACATATATTGCTATCTATATTGCGAACTCTCGAAGCTTAAGAGCATTATTTACCTTTAAATCGGTAATTAAAAAAGTTGTAAGTTAAGTCAAGTTTCCAAGTAGATCTCTTGTCGAATTCATAAAAAATGGTCTCGAAAAGAAGTGTTTTCGTGACCAGGGAACGAAACGTGGTAGTTAACTAACATGAAAGCTTAATATAGAATAAAAGTAATCAATATTGTTCGAAGAATCAAAGAGTGGCCATACGACCACACGTACTCTTTCACTGCCCCCTACACACGTACGCCGATAGAGAAAAGAACGATGACCGGACCGTCACGACAATCATGTTGGTGGGAGAGGTATAATTATATGGGTGATGGGCCTCCTGTGACGAAAGCGAACGAAAAAAATATTGAGATTTTTAGCAAAAAAAATGATTAAATTTTGTTGAAGTTAAGTAAATTAGTAACATGCATTCTATTTATTTCTTCAGAACATATACCCGGGTATATGTATATTCTGATAAATTTTATAATGTGTACAGTGATTTAAGATATATAGCAGTAATTTTCAAACGTCTTTAAACAAACTTTACTTTAGGAATTCCACAATGTTCTTTTGTATGCAGAAAATTTAATTTTTTTTAATTGTTATTATTAATAATAATTTGAAAAAATATTTTATTATCTATATAAAAAATCTTTAACCAATTGGCTCTGTGGTTTAAAAGTGGCTAAAGTATTCAATACAACCGAATGTATTTTTAATTTCGAAGAACGGTTTCTTTAATGTACATTTGTAAAATCAAATACTAATATTATTATATTCACCTTATTATATATGATACTTAATATTATTCCATATTATCTATTATATTATATTAAATACCTTAAAGTAAAAAAAACCACAACGATTTTTAACGAACACATTTAAAAAACAATATAACATTAACTAACAATTTTGCTCTTAAATTTATCTACATATAAATTTATTTGAAATTCAACTAATAATAATAAATATTTTTTTTTTAGTTTCACGCTGTATCCCGCACGAGGCAGGGTAGGCAGAGGGAACCAGGGAACCTCGAGTGGCGGAACTCAACGCCGCGCTTTGCCTTATTACCAGAGCGAAGAAATGAAACATTAAATATTTAAATTTAAAAAAATTAAAAAATTAAATTTTATTTTCCTCGACTGGGGATCGAACCCAGAACGTGTCGGTTGCAGTCACACGCTTGTGCCGCTGCGCCACAACAGGCCTCAATATATTTCAAATGTATTATAAATAACATATTTGAAAATCAGACAACTCGATTAGTGTAATAACTTTAATAATGTCAATATTTAAGTATAGTCATTAATTGCTTGTTGTTAGCCATTATCGGCGGAAAACGGCTTAGAGAGCCTAATCGTCACTTCCTTTACACTTCCTGCCAACTGACGCACGCGACTTGGCTGTTTAAGGTCTCCACCGCCCTAAATATTACTAGTTCCAATCATCAAATTTATGTACATTTCGGTAATTCTAATGTTTATTTATAGTCAAATATAAATTTATTGATAACAACGAAATAACACTCAACATAATTTTGGTCCATCTGTCTGTTAGTTTGAGCATCAATCACATAAAAACTTCTAACTTCTAGTAAGTAAAAAACCGGCAAATTAATTTACTTCTTTTGAATTTCACTGGCAGACATTTATTTCTGATATTTTTGAGATTAACTATAAAAAAATGCTTAGTAAAGTTTATTTTAATAAAGAATAATTTAAATGTGCATAAATTTTAATAGTATTTTTCGTAAAAATCTTGATTAGAAATTTGCGAACGGACGGATGAAATTTAGATCTTAGGAATCCGATGTATAAGGTATTTTTTTTATTGCTTGTCTTATTTAACCCCCGTTGCAGATAAACTTAACTTGTCTAAACTAAACTAACCGATTTTAGTGTAGATATCGCGGTGCTTGTTAGCTAAATTTACTCGTAATAAAATTCGGATTAACAGTGTAAGTGTCACAAGTACTTTTCCGAAATGAGGCTGTGTATTTTTGTCAGAGGTAATTTAAAATTTGAAATATTATATCATTTATATTAAAACATATATCTAAACCATAAACCAAAACCGTAGAACGTAGGCTCTGCAAAAAATTGAGCAAAAGATCGTTAAACGCGCATATGGAACTGTTTCAATAGGCCTTGAGTTAACGCTGGGCGTCGTCTGATTAATTAAAAGCAATAATCTTAACCTGCTTGAAAATAAAACTGCCTGGGCATTGATGTAACGTAAAATAAACTGTAAATATATGTAGCTTTTTGTAACAATTTTTTCCTTTTTGATATTTTTAAGTAACCGTCATTTTTGGTATATGAACGTAGGTGTTGCTACATTTCCAGTCCTGGTGTATATTATTTGTAATCAATAGTACATTAAAATAGTAAATGTGGGAATAACATCCAAATTCTATCAAAAGTAAGTAGCGAAATGATAAGTAAAGAAATTCTGCTGACAATTTCAAACTACACTACACTACGTCTATTTGTGCATACATCAAAATAAGGTCCATAATTTGAAACTAATAAGACCATTGATTTTCACGATTATTACACATTTTAAATGAAACAATTTTAACCGGATTTATAAGAAAACGTATATTGTTTTCTATTTTTGGAAACCCGACGTTTCGAACAGTTTGCACTAGTCCCTGACTACGGACGATATTCGATTAAACTGTTAAAATTATTTCATTAAAAAATTCAAATTATGTTTTATAAGTGCTTAGTTTGTTAGTTACTTACACGATACTAAAAATGTTTTAATTTTTTTGTCTGTCTATAAGTATGTCTTCTTATTGGTCCAGTAAATAAAAATACACAAACATAATTCCGAAATTTATTTAGTACACAACAACATAGATGACCATATTGATATAACCATATTGATTTCCTAAATACACTTTAATAATGTTTAATAGATAATGTTATGATGTAACTATTTTTGAACATTCTACAATCAGAAATAACTCCTATTCATCAAAGTTTATACAAATAAAGAAACTAATAATGCTGACCATTTAAAGGACTTACCTGAACCCTGGATATGGTTGACAGAACTAATTTTGTTCGACATTTTAAAATTAGGGGTATTTACTACTACCAACTAGAATATTTTCAATTGAGCTTTTTGTTACTTGAGTTTACCCTATTAGTATAGGTAGGTTATTCATTTATAATCTAAGGCTTTAAATTATGTCGAGTGTCTCTGGTATATATAAGTATAATGCGAAGCCACACGTTGGATAAACTTGACATATAAGATTAATCGTCAGTTATGTATCGATTAATTCTATAAATATTAAATATAATGTCATTTATAATAAGGACACCTAATTATAGGAGTATTTTTACTTACATCAATGGAATCAAGTAAATATTGCTCATTTTATACCAATATTATATAACAATTTAGTAGCAATAACTTTTTAGTTCATATAATGTGAACGTAATTAATATCTATACGCAAATTTTATTTTATGATGAGAGCACGTCGCCTGGTTATAAAAATAATTGAACCCAAAATCTCTGGTTCGATACTTTGTTCCATTTCGTAAGTATGTACCTATTATAATTTGCAAAAGAACGAGTAATATTTTTAACATTTATTTTCTACTTAAGCTATAAGCTGTGCATGTATAATAAATAATACTTTATCTCCTTATAGGTTCGTCAAGTATTATTTAACACCTTGAACGAAAATGTATTTTTTTATAAACTATAAAAATGCTTTTCAATCATATGTTAAAACATTTTTAGCGGTGACTAATGTTTCTCTTTAGAAACCAATACAGACACGAGACTAAACAGACTATTGTGTAAACAATATAAAGTTGACTATTAAAAATAAATCCTAGGCTAACATATCTTTCGTTGTCTGGTGACTAATACTTATTGATCGTCACTGGAAGTGGAAACCTAGTTATCAAACTGTTTGTGTTTCTTGAAATGAAGGTATGCACCTGACACTTTTCAATTATAATTAATGGTTTTAATTTAAATTTCTTCAAAAGACTTATTTCATGTAGGATAGCCTTATATTGAATCAGATATTGTACCATTATTATGGAAAGTTAAACTGTTTAGCCTTACATAGTATACAGGAAGACCTCTTTAGAATATTACCACCATTCAATTTGACACTATTATCGCAACGTCAGTTATTCTTAATCTAGACCAGTAGCCAGTCCATTCACATTCCATTCCTTATTTCTAGACAATTTTCATAGACCCTCCACATTGACCAAAGACTACCTAGGGCTACTCAGATCGATATTCTCGAAGGGGTCTTTACGTGTTCGATCTGTTTTCCGCAAACCCCAATCAGCAAATACCTCCTCCAACCTTTTCCATTTAGTTATTTATAGAGCTATTCAGTTCGACATCACCCCGTTAATATCTGTCTGCTGTCGTTCCATCTTGTCTGTGATTTTACCTCTTTCTTGAGGATATTTATGACTGGCTATGAAAGGTCATAACTATCCTCAAGAAAGTTAATAAAAGCCAAGCTGTGTGCCAAACCCGATCAAAGGCCTTTGCGACGGACCACACGTCTTGAGCACGATAGCAAGTATACCATCGGGACCACTGGACGTCCTGACGTCAAGTTAACTCAGAGCACGTCGTACGACAGTTTGATTGATGCGAACGTTACGCATATTGTGCTTGCACTTAATCAAAGATGGTGGTGTTTTTTCTAAATTATCAATAGTTAATTTAAAGCGAAAAGACTACACAAGTTATCTACCTTCTACTTTACCGAATGAGCCAGAGATCCATTTGATTTGCAGTGTGTGGAGGCAGTGAAGACTTACAGAAGTTACCTTCAACAAGTTTGGCAAGGGACTAAAACGCGCGAGTGCCAGATGGGAAGCTCATCAACCTCTTGCCAATTCTGTAAATATGCTTAAACTTAGCTCGAGTAACCTCTTTCTTGCAAGATCTGGATTTTTCTTTTATTTAGAGGCTTGCGGGTCCTTTGCAGCGAATACCGCAACCCAGAGTTCATAAATTTCCCACTTTCAGTCGGGAGATCTTTTGCAGGGTTTATTTAATCAGGGTTGCGATCTGCCGCCAATACGGTACGGACGACGGTGCTCGGAATGTAATATTCCATTCTCTGTAAAATAGTGTCCGTAACAGAGTCTCGTGAATCGAAGGATCACCAGTAGAAAAACAAAGCTGTGAGTAGGATGCGAAGAACTCGCGCAGACCATCTCAATCAGCTGACTTATAATGCCAGACCAACCGCTGGCGCGGGGGACGGAAAGGCCCCGCATCCGACCCGTTAATCTATCGTCAGGTCCACTCCGGTCTCCCTCTGCGCCACTAGCATAGGTCAAAGAGCTTTTATCACTAGCGGCGGGACAACCAGAACAGATCTAGGTTCGGGTCACCTACGAACCAGCGAGCGGCCAGCGTTTCATCGGGGCTCTTTGGACCCCGCGCCAATGCAACACGACTCACTATCCGAAACAGATTTCCTGCCAATGTAGTACCAGGAGCTGTCGAAACAGCTACATTAGATAAAGAGGAAAGGTAGGATTGGAGAATCTGGCTTACATATCATCGAAGTAAATGAATCTCGAATCTCAACAGCTGAACAACGAAAAATGCATAATCGAAACATCGATCATTTATATATTAATTCGTTTTTCAATGTTTATCAACATATTACAGCTACAATACAAATTGACATCTCGGGTCTGATATTTGATATAAATAATGGTGTAAAAGCAGAGTGACCCGTTATTTCCAAAATTGTTTATCAGTGCTGTAGAGTTCTAATTTTAAGTAAAGTTCTAATTTTCCGTAAGTCGGCTGGCAGAATAATTACGGATATTTTCGTAGAGGAGAAAAAGTCTTCGAATTGGAAATGATGACGTCTATTGCCTCCTCATCTGCGTAAGAGTTTCAAATTTAACTTAAAACTAAGCAAAGCAAGCTTTCACTAGTTACTAATAGTACTCTATAGAAAATTTAACACCTAATTTAAGCAAATTTGTAATTTGTTCTATTTAACGTCGTCCGAGTTTATTTCCTAGACTATCTTGTCTTGGTTTAGGTTTTTTGATGGTATTATTATGAGCTTCGCTCTAAACGTTTGCGTTGTGCGTTTGTAAACTGTCACAAAAAAAATCAAATTATTAAAATTATATTCTTAGTAATATAGCTTTGCTTACCTAGCCAGACAATAGCTAAGCTACGCGTTATTGATTTTTCAATCTATTGAGCTGGTCCTACCTACGGCCGATTTTTTGTTTGTTCAGTAACGTTATAATACTAAGTGACAACATTATTGTCTTGATCAATTGATATTTAAAAGTATTTGTTATAGTTTGCTTCAAATAGTCTAGCACTGTAAAGTTAAAAAAATAAAATATTGATAGTTTTCTATAGAAACTTTACGAGCTGCTCTAGTAATAATAATATTTAATCAATGACGTGGCGCAGGGACCCAAGCGTGTGATTGTAATCGCGACAGGCTGTGGATTCGATCACCACTTGATTAAAATGAAATATTTAGTATATTAATTTCTTCGCTCTGGTACGTTGTCTGCGGCGTTGAGTTTTGTGGAAAGTGTAGAATGGAAAGGAATGTCTTATCACTAGGTTCCCAAGTTCCCTTTGCCTATCCTGCCATATGAGGGATGCAGCGTGATGCTAAAAAAGTAATATATATATACTTACTCATTTACATATCATACTTTTTTTAGTTTCACCTGCATTTCACTATCATTAAAAATAATAACTATTCATTATAAACATCACGCAAACTTTACTAAAAATAAAGTACTAAGCTAGAATGGCCCGTCATTTTATTAAGGTCGACAACACTTGCATATATGTCGAATCATTAATTACTATATTTAATTTAGTTTTATGTAACTACCTTGTGTAATATTAAAAATATATGTGCTAATATTACTAGCATAATATTGAGCTATCGCTATTTTTAAGTACCTACATACATATTTCGTGTTCGTGCAAGTTTTTGAAGGTCACACTCTCATCTATAAAATTTAACCCTTTCACTAAAGGAACTTTAGCCCGGTTAGACTTTTGCAAAATTAACTTTTTTTATTTAATAAATCTTCTACTGCAATTGAATCCACAATCGATTGATTTATCTAATAAACTATAGTTGTAGAAAAAACCATAAAAGGTAGTGCCCCGCTGCCGCTCGTGTCCAGGTCCCCAAACATGTATACAACAATGTGACATCTATTATAGTATTACTGTGTTTCGTTTATGTGATCACAAAATAAACATACATATATTCAATATGATAAGTTAACTCGTAAGACTTAATTATACAGTGTAGAGACGCCCCACTGGGATTGGAGCCAAGGTATTCAATTTACACTACACGTTTACTGGACAGTACAGAATACGCATAGATGCGCTTATATTAATTCTATATCTAACTTTACAAAACATATGCATTTATTTAACAATTACGAACTCTGCGTGACTTACTTTTAAATAATATGTATCTTAATATTACATATAGTAAAATTTAGAAATAAACCGTTTTGGGGTAAACTTTAGAATATCGAGGTACTAGAAATATAGAACTATGAAAATATTAAAACAAAAGTCTATTGGCCTACTATTCTAATGTTTCTATTAAAGAAACTAAATTGTTTAAGGTTGACACCTAAGTTAAACACTTACTTTAGCTGTATCTATAGCTGAGTAGCCAGAGAGAACAGAGCGCCAAACGCTAATCTCGGCATACCTCTATCGCCTCGTCATTCTGGTGATGCAATTATCACAGTATAATCTACGTACAGCAGGCAATTTACATTCAAGTTGCCTATTTTACTCCTATATCTGTTTATTTCACTCCTTGGAAACAGCTATACAAATACAAATTGAACAACGCAAGCTTGTTTAACACCCGCAAAGAGCCTGAGAATTATCTGAAAAAAGGCTTTACAGTCTGCAACAAGGGTCCGCCCAATTTGGACTGAGGCAGTTTCGTCCATAATATCTTTCATAACTCTGCCAACGCCTGCTTAGTGATATAAGCTAAGCTAAGACAGGGCCAATATATTAATTTACAGATAAGTTTCTAGAATACTTTAGCAAATACGGGAAGGATAAAAATGGGCCTGCAATTTTTTTGTCTCAACGTTGCCGTCTTTGAATATTGGAATAACCAAAGAGTTTTCCCATAAAGTCGAAAAGGATCCAGTATCATGAGATACATTGAAGATCAATGACACAGGCTTAGAAATTACTGCTGCACATTCAATTGTAAATAATAAAGGTATACCATCCACACATACGCCCTTATTGGTACATTCTTTCTAACACATTTAAAACATCTGTTCTTGTGAAGTTTTTATTATTAAGAAAATTATAAAGCACTGCATTACGCTCCTGGGGTCTATTGTGCTTAGAATTAGATTTTTTATAAACAGAACTGAAGTGATTCACAAAAAGGTTACATGTATCGTTATCTGGCGTCACAATGTTAGTGCCTAGGATCGTTTGGCTAGTGTAAGAACTTTTTTCCGTGTTTTTTTTTTAAGAAAGGACTAAACTAGCATAGCTTCGGATTAATTTAAAGATGTTCTCAAGCTTGGATATATAAACAATATAATAAACCTTTTTTGAAATGTTCGCACCTTTTTCATAAAAGTTCAAAAGACATTACGTCAAGAGGATTCTCGTTAAATTTTAAGACTTTTTATTCTCATTTTATATTTAACTCGTAGTAAATTAATTTGATTATTTGAAAACTATACTGGGTAGTTATGATTTTTTTGTGTTCAAAAAGTGGCACAAATCTAGCTACTTCTTTTTGAGGTGGCAATATAAAATTGAGAACATTTTATCAGCTGTTGTCAATATTAAATTAATAATTAAGTGTTGCAAAGTCAGATATCATCAGTTTTTTTTACTGCAAGAAGGTTGTAAACTTTCCTAAAGTACATTTCTTTAGTTAAAGTCAATTACTATGAATTTATTCGTAATATTACATGTTTCATAAACGCAGTTAGTATGTATAGAATGTTCTGTAATATGCTTTTGTACGTATACGAGTAGCTCACAAATCAACAATAGTTCTTGCTTCCCTTCAATTTTGGCTGACACACACCCATATGTCTTCACAATTAGATTCAAATCCACCTATTCGATATGATTTTATGCTGCGAAGAATATACCATTTTTTTAAGTAGAAAATCACTGGACCCGCGGTCCCTTCTGTAAACATTATTATGATAGTCAAACAAATCTGCATCGAAGACAAGTGCTATTTAATCATAATTCACGCAAGATAATAATGTCATAATTATTACAAACAATATTACTAAATACCTCTGACATTTTTGTTCTTAAATCTCTAACATATTGATAATCTAAGTTGAGACAACTGAATTTAGTATTGCTTAACAAAAGAATCATTTGATTATATAAATTACTTAAGATTGTTTAGAATTAACCTATCCTTAACTGGTATAAATTTACTACCGTATGATTTCCAAAAATAATCAATACCTTCAAAACTTTCTTGCAACCAGCACAATAATCAAATTCCCTATTGTACGTTTATAATTATTTTAAAGTTACGAGGGAACAAAACAACGGTAATATAAGAAGCACTACAGCACTAATTACAGCGGCCGGTGTATTAAAGGCACAAGCGCCACTTTGATTCTCAAGCGCTACTACGCTGCACGACCACGACACAACCGTCATTATAAGTGGAAAATAAAAACTGAATTGTTAAACTGGTTATTAATAATTTTTAAATACTTTACTAACATTGTTAGTCATTTTTATAATAAATCAAAAACACACTGTATATAAAAAATCACTTTGCTTTTTAAATATACTAATCTGTATCATGTGTTAAGAACTAATTTAACAGAGCAACAAAATAAATATTGTCAATTTGACCGTACGTTACTTTCTATTTTACATTCTTCTCGCTAATATTTTTGCATAAATTCTACTACCCAAGCTAATCAAAGTGATAACCCTATAGCTCACCTAGTCTATCTGTGAACCTTTGTTTTTATATAAAGGCACGACGACCGCACCTCTCCAATTGTCTGGGACCTCCCCCGAGTTCCAGCATAAATTGCACAAGAACCAGAACAGGATCAAGACGCGTGGCCCACGATATTTTATCATCTCGGCAGTAACTCCATCTTCTTTGGCTGCCACATTTCAGACTTCGTATTCCACTCTCAACTTCTTTTATACTGATTTCGCCATCGGCCACATCAAGACAGCGTTTCGCTGGTACTTGAGGTAGATACGTCATCATATTCGTACGTCTCTTGTAAAATTCCGCCCATTGCTATAAAACCTATAGTTATTCTGTCAAAAGATCCCTGTCCTTCGAAAGCACCTTTCATTCTACAGATTTATTTTTATTTATTTATTTATTTAGGTCATCCAGCAGTTTTACAATATTTTATACAAATAAAAGATACATTTTTCAGTCATAACAAGTACATTATTGTAGAACCATATGAAGGTTGACACAGCATGCTAGGTATATAAGGAAAAGTGAGTTTTGATTCTAAAGTGATGCCCAAATCATCAATTGTATTTTCTTCCTGAAGTTTTACGCCATTTAAAAAATATTCTGAAGGGATTATTTTCAAATTTCTTGTAAATTTTATGTGCTTACATTTATGGACGTTTAAATCCATCTCATTTTTTTGACTCCATACAGATAGCCGCAATAAATTGTTTTGTAGGCAGGCAATTATGTAACGAGGTAACAGTACGTATACACTTTAAGTCATCGGCGAAAAGATATGGCGTCGAGTTCCTGAAGCATTCAAATATGTCGTTAATAAATATATTAAAAAGAACGGGACCTAAATGAGATCCTTGAGGAACCCCAGATAAAATGGGGAAATTTTGGGATTGGTATCCGTTGATTGCAACAAAGAAAGATCTATTTGAAAGATAAGATTTAAACCAATTTAACATTTTTTCTGATA
>DWMZ01000035.1:0-54139 GCA_018249855.1 Eueides tales michaeli
ATATATATATATATATATATATATATATATATATATATATATATATATATATATATATATATATATATATATATATATATATATATATATATATATATATATATATATATATATAAAATTTATATATATCCCGCAATGTTTAAAAAATATTGCGTCCTAGTCTCTTCAATTCATTTTGTAATTATTAAAACAATAATAAATTTGATGCTAGTCGTTGTGCAGGCGCACAAGGGTGTGACTGTAAACGCGACAGTTTGTGTTTAATTCCCACTCAAGAAGTTGAAATCTTTGAAATTTTCGTTTTCTTCACTTTGGTATCGACGCATAGCGGCAGCGGCGTTGAGTTCCACCACTTAACACGCAATACCTCTAGAAACAGAAGAAAAGTGGGGAGCGGATTGGCTTATCACTAGGCTCCCTTAGCCTACTCTACTTTGACATACTCAAAACAACATTTTAAAAAGAAATAGGTACCATTCATATTAATATGTATGGCATTTGAAAAGTTATGTTCAGCAGTGGACGAAGATAGGCTGTCAATGATAGTTAAATAAAAAACTGTTAATATAATACTTATATTATATTCAATTTGAAAAACTAATATAGGCTTATATCACTAATTTTGTACGTAGCTTCAAATCTTATAGAAAAGCAAAGTTATTTGCAATGTGGACTAAATACGCTTTTCCTATCAGCAAAAATATGCATCTTCTATTTACTTTAACGTCTTATCTATTTATATTATCTAATCATTTCTGCAACATACTACAGTACAAAAGATAAAGTTAAAAAATACACTATTTTGCTAACCCCACCTTTATTTGTTGACCTACATTCAATTTTTGTGTAATTATTATTTAGTTTTCTTCTATAACTTTTTAAGTCTTTTTTTTAAATCTTATAATTTCATGACTTATGTTCTCTTGTTACTGGCAATAATTATTATAATTACAAATCCCATTTTCTTAACGGTAAAATCATTATAAGCAAACAGATGGTCTCCTCAAAGATATTGAGACTTATACTTAAATATGTGTACAATATATTTTGAAAATTAAATGTATGCTAATATAATGCTGTATTATGTTCTATGAATTATCAAAGTTTTTTTTTATTTTCAAAATATTACCAAGAAATAGCATAAAACAGAAAGTGTGATCTTGATTTCAAGCACTTAAAATACTGTCTCAAATTTAGAATGGTTAAAAAAAACAGATATTCTTAACACTAGATATCTTAGATACTCTTTCCTACCGTACTATTCGGGACAAAGAAGCGTGAAGGGAATAAAAAACTAAAATATTGTTCAACTATAATTAACTGCTGATAACTGCAAGTACTTAGGCAAATCTAAAGAAATTGGTTATTACGCTCACCTTTTTCGCTTCTTGACTTATGTACATGTTTTAAGATGATGTCGTATGACCACTATAAAAATTATAAATTACTTAAATGAATGATGAACACCAGTACAGTACAGTACAGTGTTACTGTTAACATTAACTTACTACTAAAAATATAAATTTTGTATGAAAGTTGCACGGTATTAAACGCTTCCAACAACGAGCGGGAACCCAACAGATAGGTTATTTCATTAAATGTCCTTTTCAAAAATCACAATTTCTCAAACATTTCCTGAACCATCCAAAATTGGTGAACATATATGGGGATTGATAGGGATTTATTTAAATATGTATAAACAAAACCCATGACAAATTTCCGCAAGTCATAATCTTAAGACGCTTTTGTTTATGAAGCCCGTTTTATGACTCATATATGTAATTCCACATGTTGTAGATCTTAATTTCTTAAATAGAAACATTTAAATTTTAAATTTATACATTTTAAAATTTTGATGTGTGTGTGAAAAAAAACGTTTATACCTAAGTTGACTTAGCACAAAGCATTCAATTTATATTATACTATACATGGAATGTTAAATTGCCGTAACAAATTATACCCTCGTTAAAATTTCTATATTTTACATATGTATAGCCGTACACATTCTTAGGCAAGCGCTGTTATCATATGGAGTATCTTAAGCAAACGGTAAGGATTGGACCACAACTCGCTATTGATTTTGACTGATTAGAGAGCACAAGTGCCCGTTATTTAATCTATGTTTACAGTTCTGGCATTCAAGGGCAAATACAAGTCTTGGCATTTAAAGCTTAAAACATACTGAAATTTTAAATAATTGCTCTTAATTATTCACATATTTATTTGCGTAACATTGAATGGATGTACCTAAGTCTCTGCGTTGTTGTGATCATAACTAATTATTTTTTTAATTATTTAATTTCATACAAAATATGACATTTTTCCTCTTTATTTTGAATACTTTCAGAAAAATTCAGACACGGTACAATAATAGTAGTAAACAATTATCATATTATTAGATATTCTTAATTAACATAACTAGATAGTCACATAGTCGTAAAAACAAATAACATTATGTTGTGGATTATTTTTTATATAAGAACTTTGATTCAATTTGCGGACTCCTTCCACTCAACATGCAATGTCTCAAATTGGGCCGAAAATAGAGAACGTGAACAGCGTGATACAGTGTGAATCTAAAACAAAATAAGCAGCATTAATGATTTTGTTTAGTAACAGTAACACAATGATTAACAACAATGAGGTGAAATACCGACAACCTTAGGACAAAATATCGAAATCGTGACCAAACGGCGATATCACTAAAATAAACTTTAAATACAATTAATATAGTATGATTTGCATTATCCGCTTATCTCGCCAACTTTTCCCCGTCGATAGTGCTATCCCTTTCTGCTATTGGAGGCGTGATTCGCCATTACGAGTAGAATTACACAGCGTTGTAGTGAAAAGTATATCCGTCCTGGTCTATCATAGTAGCGACCCTTGACCTAATGGATCGATTTAGTGAATGTGGCGAGTCGGTGGCTTAAACCGATTAGTATTAATTCAGAGTAGCCAGATCACGAATGATACAACTTCAGTCTTGCTTAAATGTAAAATATTTTTCGTTTTATATTTTTGTGTAAAACAGAAAGATTAACAATCAGGGCTTAGTAGCAATTAAATCTCTCTATGTAAAAATTATCTCTCTATGTAAGAACCCTGTAGAAATTAGAGGAATTCCGACGTTTTGATGATTTTATTGCAAAATATATCATTTTACATGTATCTGTCGTTCATATATTTTTTTGTAGTTGTTATATGTTTGTAACAAAATTTGAAACTATTGGTTTTATTTTTTCTTTTTTATTATTTTTGCGATTCATATTTATCTCTTATTAAAATATTTGTAATTCTATTTCCCTGTAGGTGATTATTCTATGTGAATAATCATAAAAATATTTATTTCTATATTTTTGATCATCCTTTTAGCATAAATACATATTTATTTATGTACGTAGTTACATAAATACATATTAAGGATATTTATACAATACGTATTCAGGGTACCTACTTTGCTAAGTAATACCTGGCATATGCCACTCAAATATGTAGTTAACAGAAAAATGCGCATTAGCGTCTGCCTTCATTGTCTGATGTCTTCTACTAATGTAGTCTTTGAAGTACATATTATAAAAAAAATTATCATACATTAAACAATATTTGATGATAGCTCTCGACAAGCACAGTTTTGTTAGCAAACGATACGAGCTACTTCTACCTCGCCTATATGTGCGAGTTATATAACGTTTTAAATCATATTTTCAAAGTATTTTTCATTTAAAAATTATATGTTTTCTTATGGAACAGTTATTTTAGAGAACTGACATTTTCTCGGTTCAATCCAATATCTAGAGATTTTATGTTATTTCTCGTACGTGTCGAAAAGAGGCAATCAGTTGAAACTAAAATTGTGTGAGGTTTTTGTATAATTTGCATTATTATTAAAGGACCCTTTTTGACATTTCAATAATTGTTTATTTGTTGTTATATTTATCTGTGAAAATACACATATGAATTCTAACACTTCGTGATGGCGATGCGAGCATTGACTACTATCTAGGAGCAATACCATATCACAAAGATCCTACTACCTCCATATGAACAAAATTAAGTCCAATCATGGACTAGAGTGCGCTATTTTATAGATGTTACAGGATACAGAATACGCCTATGGTTGACCGAGCATCGCATCTATATTTATCGTTCTTGTCTTTCCGAATAACAGATTCTGTCTCGTCAAGGGGTTGAGCTTTCCAATTCGACCCTGTACGATCCGATCAAAATAACCAAAGATAAACTATTTTATATGTATTCAATATCATAAAATATAATATATTGAAATTGTTGTCATTTGAAAATATATATTTATTTTATAATTTCAGTAAATACTTACAATAAAACACAATTTTCCATTAAGTAACTAGCTTTAACGGAAGCCAAGTTGTAAGACCATAAATCACAAGAAAGACACGCATGGCTTATCTCATCGTGCTTCCGCGTCCCGGCAGTTAAGATCACAGCCTCTGATCAAACTGAATCTTTGTTAGGGTTTACAAAATAACTCCCTTTCAACAAGTCACCAAATACGCGAGCATAATTAATGGATTTGTTAAGCATTTTATTTCTGTGAAAAAAATGACAATAAGAAATACATTCAAAATAATTGGTATATTAAAAATTGTCTGATAATAACATTTTGTAATTAGATTCACGCTGTATCCCTAGTGGGATAGGCCAGGAAGACTGTTTTGTTTTTTTGTAATTATGTATTAAGTAAATAAACAAACTGTTTAATTTAGTAAGCCGAAAAGGTACATACTAATGCTACAAAATATTTTTCAAATTAATTGTCAAACTGTAGATGGCCTCGTAATACACAGCACAACTAATAAAGAACTAGATAGAATAACTGATATATATTCTAACAAAACCTAAATCACAGAACGAAAACAAATAAAACCTTATAGTAACTCCATTTAAACCATTGAAATATAATGTAACCTGAAGAAAATATGAGGCATTGTGGATTCAACCAACGTTGACTATTATCTTTTGGATGACAAATGAACTCAAACCTTTGCACGCTGCAGGTATAAGTACAAAACAAAAATTGAATACGATACAAATTTAAATTGCTTATACATTGCTGTATTTATAAGAGCACGAGAATAAAACGCGTATACACCCTAGGTCTGTGCAGTGATTGAGCAATATTCACGGCAGCTGAACGAAACGAAGAGTTAAGCCGATTTAGATGGAACTGATAGAAAGAACGAGCACGATGCTAATTCAAAACATAATTTTATATTTACGTAGGTATTCCTAAGATAATAATTTTAAGATCTCAGTGTGTCCTTAAGTTGACAGATATCATGTCAACTTTGACTGATGATTGTGAACTTCTTACCTGACAGCAACTTTAACGAGAACGATGACATAGTAAAAGTGCAGATACATTTTTGAACACAAATATGAAAAAAACGACAAAATCATTATTATTGCTGTTTCTGTGTTTATAACAATGAAAATTATCTTATTAAATATAATTTTTTTAAAAACTTATATAATTATTTATTTATAAAGGCTTGCTAATGGCTTTGCTGGCAAAAATTGTATATTTAGTACTTTGGATATTACAAAAATAGAGCTTAGAAAAATACATGAAAATGACAAAGAGAAAAAAAGGGTACACTTATAAATTCATTTAAAAAACCAGTCAAAAATATAGCCAAATATTAACTTGCGAAATACAGAGAAGTTGCATTAATTTGTTGTTTAAATTACAGATTGATATTATATGAACTTTTAAATTGATAATTGCAAAATTTTAAAAATGTAATATGGAACTATAAATAACAAGTTACACATTACTTACTTTACAAATAATTAATTTCCTATACAAATAATGCCTTACAAGTAACTATGGCTAACCACGATATATCGACCCCTACTGAATTCTTTTACATCATTACGAATTTATGCAAAAACAATAATAGGAATAAGTTCAAAAATATCATGTTAATATGCATGTATGTAACGTATAGGTAAAATTCAATCAGATCATACTATCTTTATACTTATATTTTATAAATTTTGTACAATCTTATAAAAGACAATACTAATCTAATAAAGATTTAAATTAGTTAACTGTAGAAGTAATGTTTAAAAAATATTAAATTACTTAAAACATAATATACAGAGATCGATAACAACCGAACGGTGCAGAGCCATAGAAAGTGGCGTAGCCTACGGGCCTTCTCGCCCGCGGGCCATGTCCATCTGAGACCGGCTGGGCTCACATAACGTAATCATGGCCGATGCTATTCATCATCTGTATGTATTGCTTATTCGTAACTACTTTGTAACGTTGAAACTTAGTCTGCACGTACTATGCGACCACCATCGTGTTACGGTTTTGAGAAGACGATAATTATCTATCATAAATATCTTGTTCTATATCTTATAAAATATGACATTTATAATTAATTACAAAATATATCGATTCATTACTATAATAAGTATAGAATGATCTTCGTTCCTTTAGTTCAAAATGGCAGGTAGAAACAAATAAATTAACGCCACATAATGTTTTAGACCTTGTATATATTATTCTTTATATTACTTGTACCCTATATTATTTATTTACTTCATAAAAACAGTAAAAACTCTAAAATAAAAACACTATATAGCATAGAACACATGAAATATAAAATATATGAAGAAATAATGTTAATACGATTAGACATTGACGTGAATGCGGGTCTCTAAAAACCATCAAAGCGCTGGTCAATAGAGCTACGTTATCTTCCAATCAATCTCCCCACCTGCACTGTTCAGTAGTAAATCTTCATTATTGTCGTTTTTTACCAATTTACTGTTATTTTGACCATTCACCGACGAATCGCTGCGCGCTTAAACGCTGCCACGAGACGTTAATGGTGAATCGGAATGCTATAAACAATCAAATGCAAAATACCTATCAAGATTTCACTATTGTATGTATACACGATACGTTCATCTTTTTGTTTTAAGTGCCTATTAATTATGTGTGACACAATTATGTAGTAAACCTTATGTTTATTGTATTGTCATAGCAGAGATTGTTATTTAAGACTATGTCTTAATACAAATAAATATTAATACTCTTTTCACGATCGCTATACATGAATGAAGTGTTAAATAAACTATTTATTACTTTGGCTTATCGATAAAGATTAATTTCTTTTCTGACAGAATAAAATATATTATATAAATTAGTTAATATAATTAAATTTTTGTTTAGGCCTATCTAACTTCCGGTCGAAAGCAAAATAACAATAATTTATCAAAATACCACTTATAAGTGAAACGTAATATTGATTACAATTGTAGTAAGAATTATTAGGTATGGTTTAGAATTAATCTGGCGAATATTTGAGTCAATAACAAAATATATTTACACAAAATCTCTTCACCGATTTACTTTCGCGATATCAACTATGATACTTCAAGTTACTATCCATCAAACTGGTTACAAGCTAAGATTGACTCTGATCGTCATTAAATGTGACCGAAAAGGATTTAAACTAGTCTTAATAAGGAAGGCTTTGGCTCACTATAGCAAACTTACCCGCTGCACTAAGTAGTAGTAAAATTGTGTTTCAGTATGACGCTGTTAACGTGGTCTTCAAATTTGAACTTTCGAAAACCATATACATAAACGACATCTGGAAGTTTTTTTTTTTCTTCAACTTTATGCTGTATCCTGCATACAGCAAAGTAAGCAGAGGAAACTTGGAAATCTAGTATTAAAATACTCCGATCCATTCCTCATTTTTCATCGATTTTGAAGCATTGCGTATAGATGGAGGAACTCAACGCCACGCTTTGCCTTATTACCAGAACGAAGAAATAGAACATTAAACAATTGAAAATATTTAATTTTTTCGAGTGGGGATAATAACCACGACCTGTCCTGATTACAGTCACACGCTTGTGACACTGCGCCCTCTGGAAGTTCGTATTACGATAATTGCCATTATCGTAATATGAAATATAATGAATGGAAGTGACGACAAGTTGTCTTCACTTTACATTTTTTTGTGCAACTAGCTAAGAGTTAAACCTTAACTAGTAGAAATTTCAAAATTATTTGTACTTCAACAATTATCATATATAAAATTTGACAAAATTAAGTTAGCATAAAATTACGTACAAAATAATTATAAATATTCGTAGCTTTGTAGCACATAACATTGACATCGAAGATAACTTTAACTTTTAATATGTGTTACAATTGCAAAAAAAATACCATTGAAATAAAAAGTTTAACCATCGCGTAATACGTTAGTAGTCCATTAATTGGTTAAGTAATTGTTTTATCATAAAAGACCATTGAACGTGTCGTATATGTTTATCCATTACATACTAATTAAATGAAAATGAGATCAAAATAAATACCGTGGCCGCACCGCGCACGTGAGTGTACCTACAAGCGTGTACGTGCGTTGCGGCTTGCGGCGTGTGGGCGGCCGCGTCGTTTTCCGAGACCCCAACAGTTATATCAATATGCTGACTGACGACTCTTAAATTGATGGCATTCACAATTATGCGCATAATGCAAACACCATACAGAACTTATTTAATAATGTAAAGAATAAAATTGCTCTAAAGACTGTAAAGACGTGAGCTAAATATGAAGAAATATCATTAAAGAGACAATTTAATTATATTCCTTATATTTAAATATTTTTATTTTATTGATAATAACGTCAATTACATTTAAATTGATAGTTACATATTATCTCTTATATTTCTTTACAATATTTCATTTATAAGTTACAGAGTTTTTAAATAATTTATATAAGTAATAATTTACATATATATATGTATATATATATATATATATATATATATATATATATATATATATATATATATATATATATATATATATATATATATATATATATATATATATATATATATATATATATATATATATATATTAGATAGTACTGCCACTTTCATTCAAATTGTAAATTGAGATTATTTTAGTACAAACTATTCATTGGGATATTTTGGACTAAAATAATAGTTAATTACAATAAAAATAATAATAATAGTTAATTACAATTAAAATAATAAGTAATCTAGTGCTATTGCTAGTTATTCTATTAACCACGTATAAAAACATTTTAGATATGACAAATATATAATATATATATATATATATATATATATATATATATATATATATATATATATATATATATATATATATATATATATATATATATATATATATATAAAATATACGTTCTACTATTTTTAATAAACATTAAATACCTACTAATATCTAACAACATCCTAGCCAGTCGAGTCCGTTGCCTTTGATGGTGACATCATCGCGTAGTAATTTTAAATCTGAACTCTATATAAGTGTCTTGGTTTTGTTAAAATGAATTAGGATATTGAATTTGATATTTACATAAAATATCGCAACTTGTTTTATTTTATGAACATGCGCCATCATTATTTTTAAGAATTAACTTTTTTTTGACGTCTTAAGTAACATCACTAACATTTTTAATTTTATCGCCTACTATGTAGTAAAAATTATGAATTCTAGTATAAAAATAAGTAACAGGTATACAATACAAATTATATACGATAAATTTATAAACGAAATAACTTATTTATACTTTGAAAGTTAGTTAAAAGCTATAAAGAAAAAATGAGCTTAATAGATGCACGACACCGTCGTGTCCAAAGATTTCATGTATATTTACGTTCGATGCTAACGAGATATCAATGGCAAAAGTTCCGTTATCGTTTTGTCAGATTACGGCAATTCGTATCCATTGATAAAAAAATTACAGATGACTAATTCTACGAATATTTTAGTAGGCTATAAAATATATAAGTTTTAAGTAGGTGATTAGTTTGGTTTTGAGAACAGTTTGTAGCTTAATAATCAATGGTAATTCAAGTTCGCTTTCTACAAAGATAATATATATTAAATCGATTTATATTAACATATTTTAAGACTGATGGATAAATCGTTATAGTAAGTGTTTTTTTTTAATTCATATAAATGTTTTAGGTACAGTTACTGTTAAGGAAATTTAAACTAGTTTTAGAAAAAGAGTGAAGATCCTCATATAGTTATTATAATTTTATTTATATAAGATCCTTATAGTAATTAGCTATAAATATCAGTAAAATACTAATTAGTCTGATTTCTTTATCGTCAGTAAGTCAGAATAGAAATATAATGGTAAAGAAAGTTTACAATGGCGGGATTAATATCTAGTAAATCGTTACATAATATTTATAATCAGTTACTATGATAGATAAAAAATCGTACTTTATACAAAATATTATTAGTAAATAAATATAAGGACACAATTTAATTTTCAATGAAAAAAACATACAATTTTAGGTGTAAGATGGACTTTCGTGCTTTAATTCCTTTCTGTGTCAAATTTGTAACACAAATAAAACATCCAGGCACAAACAACTAAAGAAACTTTATTTATTGGTGTAAATTATCGACACGGTAAGTATCATAATCCGTTCACAGTGAATTAAAGTTATTTTATTATTATTTACGACTCTACAGAGAATTAAGTGTTTTACCAAATGTAAAGTTGTTTAATGGCCATTTACAGCTTACGTGAATATAGGTCGTGATGAAGCGATTAGCTTTGACTGACAGTTAGATTTGGCAGACACGGGCACCCGTTCCCCGGTAAGTAGCTACTTCAAAATCTTACAACTACCGAATAAAAAAACGTATGGTATGTTAATACACTTCGTATTGTATTTTTAATAAGTGTAGAAATTGTTAGTAATTGGGAACAAATCTATTTTTATACTCTATGGTTTGACGTTTCTTTTAGATATTTCTGTTTTTAGGTCAAAACTTAAGTTTATATAATGTCTCTAAATAATATTGGTTTCTTCTCTTTTAAAGAAAGCGAACCTCTCACCTATTGTCATAAATTCGTAACAATACATTATTATTCAGGAATCAATTAAAATATTATTTGTACTGTAATAATATTATGGAATTTAATTTTATTACATATATTTATATATAGAAAGAATAATATTATCGAAAAGTATATAGCACAAGTTTTGTTAACTTAAAACATTATTCATTAAATTAAAAATAGGTTTTTTCGATAATTATATGACAGATTTCTATAAGATCATTTTACCAAATCTAGTTGTTATCAGTGTTTTTAATGTGGGTCAAAAAATAGACAATTCTCCTTAATGACGGAATCGTGAGCAGCATGCGAACATAAAGCCTCGATACCATCGTACTGTACGATATTTCCGGCAGTGGCGTGGGCGTCAGCGCTCTATGCATACATTCCCGACGCGAAAATATTAAAAATAATATATCTACTATATTTAAAATATATCGCATCAAAAAGTAGATGTAAGAGCAGGATAGGCAGAAAAAACTTGGGTTAAGTCGTTAACAGAGCGAGAAAATGAATATATTAACTATTTCTAATGTCTTACATATGTCTCTTTATCAATCTAAAGTTATTTTTTTAATTTTTTGTCGGTTTATCTGTAAGCCTTAAGCGATTTAAATACAGTTTATTAATTTGACTGAAACATAAATTCAATGTGTATTTAAATGAGTTTAAAATTTTATATCACGAAAGTAATTCTGATAAATAAGGGGGCCTTGAATTCGCGAACGAGTTGCTAGTGTGTAATAAAATAAGCGGCCGTTGAGGCGCTGAGGTACAGGCTTGCAATGGAATGTAAACACGACGTTTGTTAGTTCGATCACATAGGGGAATAAAACATTTAATATTTTTTTATTTTCTTGCTCTAGTAACGAAGCAATACTCGACGTTGAGTTCCGCCACTCAATACACAATGCCTCAATAATTCGGCGGTAAGTCTTAACACTATGTTCCCTCTATTTAACCTGGCATATTAATTTTACATTTAACTTACAAACCAAAATATTTAAAAAAACTGATATCGAATTTAAAATAGCGTCAAAATTTTTAGGAGTACTCTGTTGCCCGTCTCTCTGATTGTCCAAACCATTTATCTCGAAATCAAGGAGAAAAAAGAATAAATCAAATTTCTATGCAAAGTATTTGTTGCATTTTGTATCTAATTAGCCACTTAACCAAAAGCTATGGAATACGTTCTGAGGGCCTAAATTTATGTCATTTAGTGAGAATGAGTTATTTAAGTGAGAACTTACAATACAAACAAAGGTAACAATCAGAAAAGAGGACATTTATTGATATTTATAGAATTAATATATTATTACATATATTTGTAAATGTTGTACTTCAAAACTTACTTTTTAATTTAAGTTTCTCGACGATATTATGTAAAATAGATACGATAACAACTCATTGTATAAATAAAGAAAACAATCCAAAAAAATGATTGTATTTTTATTACAGATAAAAACGACAAGCTTATAACTGCAGTTGATTTAATACAATATAAGTGTACTCGCCCGCAAATTAGAGTTTATTTTTTTTTATAATTTAACTACCTAAAATTGGTATGGAACCCCCTCGGTGGACAAGTTCGACTCGCACTTCATTGGTATTTCTTTTTTCTAAAGTTAGCAGATCACTTCACTCTAAGTGCAACAGTATCTACACATAAAAGCTTGCTTAAATTGTACGTAGTAAAATAGTTACATATATTAAGCATTTTTTATAATATATTGTGTATGTACTTCATTTGAAAGTATATTACGTGACAGTGATCGCATGATATGTCAGGAAAAGAGCTTTCGTGAAAATTTTAATGGACATTTGAAATAAACTTCGTAACCGTTTATAATTAGTATAAGTATAGTATGTATATACTATATTAGTAGATTATATTGAAATTAACATAATATTTGTCGACATTAAGTAATAAAAAAAATATTTTACTAATAAATAGAAGCAAGCTTTCATTATTCTATACTTCAGAAGTTCCTGAACGAAGCGTATTATAAAACTTATAAACAATATAAAGCAATTTACATAAGCCAAAAAGCGTGCGCGCGCATTTATTGACGTGTCACTCTACACACCACCCCGGCAAGCCGCCCGCCCTCCGTCGTGATTGGACGAATACTAGGAAATTGAGAATACATGCTATTTGGAATATTAATCGTACGTATCACTATTTATCTTTCCTCTGATTTTATATCTGCAATGATTAACTCACTAAGAGGTTGTTGGCAAACACTTTGAAAAAATTGTTTCAAAAGGTTTGTTGGAATTGAGCTGACAATAGGCCAGCACAAATACATATACGTAAATAATTTAAAGTAATAAAATTTAATATTTAAACAATATTACATAACAAAATTTTATTTATATATATGAAAAATTATAATAAGTTATATAAAACATAAATAGGTACATAAGTAGATAATGTGTAAAATATATATGACTACCCTGTTAACTAAACTGAAATTCATTTTAACAAATCACTATTCATATGTATTCGTAAACATTAATTGAATAGATTGAACTATATTTCCTATAACTAACTTTTGCAAAAGATTATAATAATAAAAATGGCGTAACTATTGGCAGAAACAAATTTAACGTATTGATAAAAATGTTTACACGATACGACCTTAAAAAATACTTTTCAGATTACCAATACTTAATAGAGAAACTATAACACAATAGTCTGTTAGTAATATTGTTAAAGGTTACTCTTGTACGGTGGCCTAAGGTCGGATACGGAACAAAATTTATTTAGCGCTCTAGGCCTTAATGTCAAAACGGCCTCTTAGTCATCTGTGAATATTATGAAATTTAACAAAATGCAATCTATGTGATAGCACATTTTAACGTAATATGTCTGGAAAAATATTTGATGGCTTCTTTATAATCGTATCATAATACTGCGTTTCATTTCCTAACAACATATAATCCCGTTTAATGCTTTACGAGCTTATATCGTATGCCAAGCTAAAATAGAACAAATTATTGCGAGTGAAAGATGACTATCTAGTGGACCGACGCTGCCCCCACATCCCCCACGGACCCATTCAATTACGCTGAACAAGTTATGCGTTTTTTATTGCACTCCTCTATAAAACTGACGCCTCGATTATTAAGAACTATTTAAGACGATATGACTCGTGTCGGCTCAATAGAAAATTGATACTTAGGAGGACGTCACTTACTTTATGAAGACAGACATAAAAATTAAGTAGCCTAAAAATAATCAACAATAAATTACTATATAATTGTATTAATATTGTTAAGATGAGTACTACGTCTGGAAACGGAAATTGAACTAATTAATTGATGTAGCATACGAGTACATTCATGTTTATTTTTATGCGAATGTGGCACATGTGCCTTTTATTCTACATATCAGTTCTAACTAAGTACCTAAGCTACTCCATTAAAATTTATTAATATAAGTATACTGAATAGGCCGAAATCGAAAAATTATGTTACACAATTTTGTATATTGTAACATACAAAATTACAACTTTACATTACATGCTTTGTTAATGTTCCTATCGTATATATTTTTTGACTTTTCAAATATTTTTTCTTTAACATTAAGTAAAAGGCAGTGAAGTAAATATTATTTCTTGAATAAATATACATTATTGAGGTATGGTACCCTAAAAAAACTAAACAAAACAACAATATTCATATACCTAATTTAAAGATGGTTTCCGAGGCATTGTGTGTTGGGAGCGGAACTCGACGCCGCTTGATACCAAAGTAAAGAAAATGAAAATATTATATATTTCATTTCCAGAAGTGGGAATCGAACTGACAATCTGTCACATATTTTGTTATTGCGCCACAAAGGCCAAGTACAAGTATATTTTAATACTATAAAACTGTAACGGTGTTTCAGATATTAGTATAACCGATATAAAATTTACAGTCCATATATTCACGTAAGAATCCGTCACCGCTAATTTAGTTTGGCAGTAAAATTGATTAATTGATCTTTATTGTTGCCATATAGTAATAATAACTAATAATGGTTATTTAAAAAATATTTTAAGAAATGTGGGATATATTTATGTACATACCTACAAATAATTTAATTGTAATATTTTATATTAACATGATCTTGCTTTCAAATTGTTTATATAATTAATATGACAAATTAAGTAAAAAATAGGTCAAACATTAGTGTCCAATATTATTAGTTTATAATATTCTTACATGAAAATGTAAAATGATAAAATATTCAATGTTTCCATTTTCAACGACAAGAACGAAATCCGAGATGGTCCCGGCGGCAAGCGTGCCACAATCCATTACAGAACAGTGGGCTGAGGGTGGCATCTACCGTCCATTAGCTAATTAGCGCCACCGAACCCCCTTCTTACCAGATTGCTAACGCGCCGTGTCTTTGGTTGCTAATTGATTTTTGTAATTAAATATCTCATGATTTCTGCAATTAAGAACATTAAAAAGTAGTTCAATGTATAACTGGAAACTCGAGCCTTCATTTTAAATATTTGAATTTGATAATGACATCTCAATTAAGTACTAAAATATTATGCTTAGTGAAATGTAAGAATTTAAATGAAATTACTTAAAATATATGCTCTAATTGAGTATTTAATAAACAAATATTTGACTGTGCTACTTTATAAATTATTTTAACTTTCTTATCTCTAATACTTTCTTATCATCAACACTGTCATAACGCAATCGGGACATTTTGATGGTGTTTCAAGCTTTACAGTGTTTCACATTGAATTATATGTCTATAATGTTAATGTATATGTATGGTATATAGGTATGGTTAGATAAAGTTTGGCGCTACCTCTAATGAGCAGTAACCAGAGATTAAATGGTTACCTCTTAGATTTCTCTGCTCACACTATAGATGTGGAAGGACACCTTTTCCTATTTTAGTATAAATTATATAAATTTGGTTAGGAGCTGTTTGCTGTCCGTGTGTCAACACCATTTAACTAAGACTGCGTAGAGCTAAAATTAAAATGTTATATCTAAATCTACAATATCTTAGAGAACTGAAAAAAAAATTATGTTCTAAGTCAACACAATAAAAATTTGGTAAATGCGCCGCGTAAACAAAAAGAATATTATTATTCTTTTTCCCCTTGGACCTACAGTTATAAAATTTGGTATAAAGTCAATGTTTACAAATAAGGGAATGAAGACAAAAAGTAAAAATTTATACTATTCCATAGAAAAAAATCCATTATAAGCTTATACTTATATTCCATTTCATACAAAACGAATAGATGCATCCGTTAACTTAAGTTTGTCGACTTAACGTATTCAAAACCTATAAAGTATTTCACGTACTAATTGCTTAATTGTATGTCTAAAATTTTGAAAATTGTCTGAATGTAAGAATTTACAGTAGAAATTAGGGAATTAATAAATATGACAATTGTACCTCTTTAATACAACTTTTCTTTAATATCAATTGTATTTTCCATTGACATAAAATCCTGAAATTAGTACAGATTTTGCGGTGAGCGTCTGACTCGTTCAACCAATTTCAAAGATATTTTAATGTTGGTATACAAAAAAAAAATATGATATATCTTATGCTATTATTAATTTAATATATATTTTTTAAATTAATTTTCATTATTTCTTCTGAATATACTCGTAAGGCTAACTTATTACGAGTTAGCCTTACGAGTCTCTTCAGTTTACAATACTATACGATGTTACGAGTTAGCCTTACGAGTATCTTCAGTTTACAATTACTATACGACTATACGATACTATTATATAGTATACTATACGATGTTATTACGTACTATTACTATACGATGTCTATAATCATGCACTGACTACGACAGCAGAAGTTTTTAATACATATAGAAAAGACAAAGCCAATAAATGGATACAAGGCATCCCTAATAAATCACACCCTTGCACAATGCACTATTTTACCGCAATGACGCCATCAAATTAAAAAGTTAAACTTTCCCCCGAAGGGTTTGTATTATCACGACTATCTAATGAGGTAATGGACAAGTGAGGGGGCACATCGACACGTGGCGCACACGCGACCCGGTCTCCAAATAATTTCATTATTAAAAAGGAGACTGAAGAGTACAAATGTGGCACATTATAATTACTGTGACCTCGTGTCACATTGTTATAGTGACACTTCCGTCCAAATTTATGCTTATGTATATTGTCAAAGAATGTTATATTCTACTTTTTGTGTTGATTCGATTATCGGCTTAATTACCATTTTCTATTTTTGTTGTGTTCAGTAAAGTAATAAAATTAAATTAATATTTTTAATTTTGACATGCATCTTTGTGTTAAGAGATGCCTAGACAACAAATAATACGTTTAAGTTAGTTTCATTCAAACGCAAGAAATAGTGGTTCTAAAAAAAGCACGCTAACAATTTTTGTGCATAATTAAGGTCTGCAATTTCATTTAACGTATTTTTTTAATATAACTTACGTTCACGTAAAAATTCTAAAAAACTTTCACCTTCGACCTCGAAGTTTTTTTAGCACACATGGGATGATCCACACATGGATCGTAATGATGAAGCTAAGGCCTTTTAGAAACTGAAATAACTTTTTAAAAATACAGATATCAAACTTAGAGTATACTTACTTATATACAAAAAATTGCACATAATGGTACAATTATATAGTGTACTATCGACCCACACGCGGCTTCACTCACTTGAATTATGCTTTTTTATTTATTAAATCCAAACATTTTCTTGTTCTAATACCATTATATATTAGGATAATAATATCTATACACTGAAAACTAAAACTTCAGCTAAATGAATTAAAGTTTTGTAGCTATTTTGTCATACTTAATATTTTAAATTGATTTAACTTTTTTGTTTTTTAATAGATTTAAAGAAAACGAAGACAACATGTTAAGGGAAAGTTACTAAGGGAAACGCAAAAGACAAGCAGACAAACAAAAAAAATATTTTTTTCTTGTACAGACAGTGATCGGTTAAAAATGTATGTTTTATAACACAAAAAGAAGAAAAAAAGTTATGATCTTAAATTATCCTTATACTATTTCAGCTATAAATAATGAATTGTCATAACAGTCAACTTATAAAATGATGAGTTACGGGCATTACCTAAAAACTGCTCAGCGGGTACAATAATCATTATGGGAGCATTCATTAATAGCTGACCGCTGACAAACGGTGCCTTTGCCCTCTCTTTACCCTATTATTCCTATAAGCCCCGGTCTCCTTTCCCCGTCCCTTGACTGCCGGCCACCCATCCCCCCATTCGGCCAGGTGTAAAACTGCCCGGTCACGGAAAGACAGACATGCAATGCGGCTAATATGTTTTTATTATTAAAGTAAGCTACACGTATTGCATCCCTTCAACGCAGGGGGATGACCTATGAATATTTATGCGGTGATTTGTTTGTGGCGCTAAATGCTTAATGTGGTATGTAGATGCTGATAGACAATGTATTTATGGGATTATCTGAATGAATAATTGGTCATATTAATACTGATTCTTTATTATGTTCACGTTAAATTTTATATTATTTTATGTCATAATCTAGTGCAATTATTATTAAAATGTAGAAGAAGAAATATTTTCAAAAATATTATTTACTGTAAAATGTCGTGACTAAAATTTATTGCGCTGCATATTGCTATACTGATTATATCATTGGTGAGTCAGGTGTTCACTTAAGAAAACTGTCCATGTTTAATATTATGTCGAAAGCTGATGAGTAATCGGTGATGTGAGAGTTATGTCAAGTTTAGTACCGAGTTATCTTTATGTTTCTATCGTCAGAAAGTCCCGCTTCCTTCTTTATGACAGGATCAGATTGTTGATACGATAACACACTAGTACATCTGCAAACTTTTAAAGGGAGCCTTAATATTTCTAATAAAAAAATTGATTATATTGTTGATATTAACCTCATTTAGATGAATACTAAAATTATCAAAAATGTGGTGCTCAGAGTAAACTATACCATTTTTTATTATATAATAATTTATTTACCGTAGTACATGAATTGAAATTATTTAAAAACTCTTTAGCTTTTAAAATCGATTTCCAAAGCCATTAAACAATGATACTGGTAAGAGGTCGTAAATTCCCATCGCACCATTAAATTCAGCATAACCTTACTCACAAATTTTCGACATATCAAGTGCACTAAATGATGTAGAGATAATGACGGTAATATAGATATAAAGGTTTCTAGTGTGGAATGCATTGTGTCGTAATTGTTCGCGTGCTTTGCGCCCGGTCACTAACTGACGCTCGGGGAGCGCTCAGTGGAGCTTTGAAAGCATACCATGAACTGTGACACGAGCACGACAGATGATATAGAACTTATTTCGTATTCGTATTTTAATACAAGGAGTATATTTCGTGAACATGTAAATTAAACGGTAAAGAAAAAGATGTAAAAAATCATGATGTTTAATAAAAGTTATAATTTGTACAATAATAAATAGTCTTTCAAATTGTAATAAAAAAATATAAAAACAAACATACACACCCGCATATTAAAATGAATGATACGTAATTACATTATCGCGGCGTATCCAATAGTCCCTACATCACCTTTACCTAACATTTACTGTCAATTCATTTTTTGACTTCACAGCGCTACCCTCGACCCGTCGTTTACCAAAAATTATGGGAAAAGCAAACACTACTCGAATTACCATGTCTTTTTCTCCTCTATTTAGCGGTACCGTGGGACTTGATGTGAAAATTATTTTATTAGTGTGACATGTTTGCGTTGTGCTTCATTAAACTTATTTTATTGCCACTGGATATTTGAAATAATTAACTTTTCTTTATTGTAAAATGTTCATGTGTAAAAAAAAGTTATCTATACCTCTCTTAAAATTGCATATTAGTCTGAGTAACTTTACTAATATTAGTAAGAAAACAAAGAAAAAAAAAATGTCTATCCTTAATACTAATTTAGATATTTTATGTTCAAGTGTAGAAAAAATGTCTGAATTAACCACCGTCGAGTAAGTAATTACTTGACGGTAGTTTATTCAATCATTTTTTCTAGTCTAAAAATTTGAATTTCAGTAACCTTTAAGCATGATAAAACCTATTTTATAGGCGGCCCTTCTTTGAGTGGGCGGCGTTAACTATCGATCGCCGCCCGCCCATAGCCGCCCAGCCCCACAAGGACCATTGCTTCACAATGTACATTTTTTATTATTATAAAGTTTGATTGCTAATAATCTATCATAGTCGAAAAGTGGTTAGGTATAGAGTACTCACAATATTAATTTTTTTTGTTCATTTTTGTGACGAGCTAATGCAGAATTCAATTAGCTGAGTGAATATTAACTGTATATTTTAAAATTAATAGAATCTACTAAATAAATATTCATCATACTACTTAATATCATTAATGAAAATGTAAGTTTTCTTTATCAAGCTTTTACGCTAAAACGACTCAATCGATTATGATGAAACTATGTACACATATTCAAATAACAAAGACAGGGAGCTATTTTTACTAAAAAACAATATTTCTTAAAATAAGTTTCTTGTTAGCCATGATTTGCTTGTCAAAAAATTTGAAACCCTAGCAACTTTGTAGCATTTAAGTTAATATCTTATTGGCTGTAGTATCGGCCATTATGAATTTTTGTATATTAAATAAATATTCATACATTTAAAGCAGGTAAGGCCGCACGAGTCCGCTAGTTAAGAGAAAAAAATATAAGTTGTCCTTAAATGTTAAAAGATAAAAACTTTTGACCTTATATACTTACCTTGCGTGCTTAAAAATCATTATTATACATTTAAAATTAATATAGAGTGAAGTATTATGGACTATCTCCAACATCGCATAGGTGTTATTTCATAACCAGTTTCTATTTGCAAATTGTATCTTACGGCGCCGTACTTAGACACAGAATATGGTTTTACAAATGTAAATATTCTTCGCAATGTGTACTGAAGAATGAGTTAGCGTGGGTGTTCAGTTGAATTATGGAAATGGATCGTCGGCACGGGCCAACGTGCTGCTCAAACAATGCCATAACGGGATGAAGCTGCTTTAATGCCTTACCAGAACGTATTATCAAAATGGTCGACCACACATATAAGAAATGATAAAACAGAATAGTTACCCCACACTACATTAAAGCTTGTGACACTTTTAAAAGTGTATCTGTTTCACACTTTTGAAAGTGTCCGAATATTAAAGTAAAGTAAAAATATATTTTTTATTTTGCCATATCTTCGAAGGTAACTTCATGATAAGTAAATAAAATTGACACTATTATGAAATAATAATTTAGAAAAGACTATTATTTAAAAAAAGTAATACTTAATTATCTGTTTTGTTTCTTTTCTTAGAAATGAAGTTACGACGAAATAAATGGAAATCGCACAGTGTCCGAGTATTAAACTAATTGTATGAACATTAGCGCCAAGGTAACTTTGTAAGCACAATTTCCAATGAAAAATGTAAATCTAAAAATAACAGTATACATAATAATAACAATAAATACTGTCGTATGTTTTATCTTTAGATACACAATTATTGAGGCGCAGAAGATTTCTCTGGTTTTATGTCTTTATACACTCAAAACTTTTACAATTTCCGCATATTCTATTATATATCCATATAAAGACAAGTTTTACATTTTAACACTACTAAATATCTAGTATATACTTGTGTACATAATAATTGCATTAATCAAATAAATTATTAAATAAGGTACTCGAGATTCGGTTTATATTTATAATATCTTACTGGCTAGCTTAGTAACAAGCTAGGCGACTATACGTACCTATGCCGAGTCCAAGCAACAAGAGCAGGCATTTATAAAAGCAAGAGAAAATTGCTTTCATATATTGCGCCGCGTCACGCGAACCGTCCGTGATTGGTGGACAAACGTAGAAATGGCAGCGGAAACTCGGAAAGCTTTTTGTTGACGATAAACGTTTTATGGACAATTCCTTTTTTGCGCTTGATAATTGGAATTCAATATCTACCCTAATAATTGATAGATTGTTCAATGTACAATAATTACCTATAGTGAATTTGATTAATATTACAAAAATATCAATAGTTCACACCCGCAGTTAATATAATAGATTAGACTGTACATTACGCGTGAGTTTAAAGCTTTTGTAAATGACTTAACGTATTATGTAGTATTTTTTTTTTATTTGTTTACAGTGTAGGACATGGCAAAAAGGTATTTTCAATTTCTAGAAAGTGTCTAGTCTCAGCTGTCTAGCTAGTGCACCTATTGTTCTTTCAGTAAATGATTGCGATTTAATATGATAGGTACCTATCGGCTATACAGTGTTTTAATCTATTTTGTTATACCTATATCTTTTTATTGTAATTGGTGTCTCTCATATATCTATAAAATGTTAGATAATTCCTATTGGAAATATAAAAGGATGTTTTTGTAGCTTAACACTGAATTTCGCACAACCTAGGAACCTAGTGATATTCATTATTTCATTCAGAAATCAAAAATATTATTTCTTAAAAAAGAAAATATATTAATGTTATTTTGTCATGTTTCTTATTTTTTAAGTTTAATTTTTTTTTTTTCAGTTTCACACTGTATCCCGCACACGACAGGGTAGGCAGAGAGAATTTTGGAACCTAGTGTTCAGACACTCCTTTCCGTTTCCCACTTCCCGCCTAATTTGAGGCAATGCGTGTTGAGTAGCCAAACTCCTTGCCTTGTTATTGTGAATATAAATATTCTGCAATATGTATATAATATATACATATTGCAGTGAAATCCAAAAACTACTACTACTATGAAAAAAAATCAGCAAAGAAAATCAATTAGTAAAAGCTAGTTAAATTAAATACTACTTTTTTAGGGTCCTGCACTTGAATAGAGTCATGAAAAAGTTCGTCTGTGTATATGACTCGTTCATTGTTCGTCTGTATGTCTGTCCTTTTTTTAAACCAAGAGATATCAAACTCAAATATAATCTACAGTACCTTCAATTACAGATGAAATAAACTTCTGTCAACACAATCAAAATACTCGACTTCTTATATATGTTTCGTTTCTCCACATATTGTATGAAATCGATTGTGTAATACAGTAACTTATGAATGCTCTCTGTTGATCTAAAAATTTTTAATTTGATAAAAAGTGAGAACTAATTTCACAAATAGGGGAAGAAATCCCAACTTTGGTAATTTATAGGTATATCAAAAAATAAGAAAATTTACAAATTTAGAATGTTGAATGTTTTGTTAGTTTTTATTTCACGGTCAACGCCAATATAATACTGTCGTTGTTAACAAATGTCTGCGGGTATCTGTTTACTAAAGAAGCAAAATTTTAGCGAAATCGTGAATGACTTTTCATTGAAATTCAAAAAACATTGGCGATATTTTATATTTTTTAAACCTTAAGCTTCATATACGCCTAGCGATGTACCCAGAGAGAAAGGACTGACAATTTTATGAAATCTGCATACTTATTCCGCCTCGTCAACTATCATCAACCTCCTTATACATACACGACGTCCGGATTGTCCTCATACATTTTACGTGATCTTCTCCAGTATTATCGGTACTGTGTCCCAGAAGTCCAACCGAGGGCTTCTCCCTTACCATTCACTCCTGTTTCTTAATTTTTTCGTTTCCGTTCCGTCAGTCAGTAAATTTGTTTGTCTGTTTGTTGTTTGTATCCTCACATCTTCTCAAATCCATCCATTGAATATTTTTTTTCTTTGATTTCGAAGAATTTGATGCATAACTGTAGTGGTCTAGATAAGCTATAAAAAATAATTCATATAAGAAGTTATTTAATGTGAAGAGCATTTTTCAGTTACATATAAAAATATCTGGACCATCTGATGCACCACCTTAATAGTCTATTCCAACTGTAAGATATAGTAAAATACATCTTTAGCAAAAATTTTGATTTATTGTTGAAGTTTTTTTATAAGAAGTATTAGAACACGGCCTTTATAAAAGTTGATGTGAATTCTCTATTGAGGTATAAAAATTGAAGATCTGGATGAAAAGACATTTGATCAATAATCACAACAAGTCAGCTAATCTACAAGAAGTAGCAAATTCGGCCTTATTAAAAATGTTAGAGTTCGATGAACATTTTTCGTTGTCATGTTTGTTTTTGACAATACTAAGTCTTTCTTTCTCTTTGCTTAGAGTAAAGAGAAAGAAAGACTGAGTACACAATATATTGGATCTATATATAATTTTATGGGACTTTTACTTCCCGATGGAATAGGAACATTTTTCTATTAAATTATACGATATTAAGATTTATTTTCCAGCTTCACACTGTATCCCGCACGTGTCAGGGTAGGCAAAGGCAACTTGAGCACCTAGTGTTTAGACACTGTAAACAAAAAATAACCATAAAAAAAATAACCAATTTCACCAAACTACACTTAAAGTAGCGAAACCGTACCTGGTCGCTAGTCAGAAATATATTTTGTAATTTTCTTTAAAGTTATCTCCAAAAGCAAACGATAAAATTAAATATACTGATATAAACTGAAAGTAGTCCAAAACCTAACTGCACTGATAAAAGGAAATTATAAAACATACTTTACGTCATTACGCGACAATCAACAATTACTGAGCTATTGGTCGAAATGTAAGAGGCGTCACAATGCTCTACCGTGTCCATTGTAGTTGTAGTAAATACATCATTTATTATCTTAGAGATGACCAATCATACATATGTTTATGCACGTAGGTATGCAAATGGATGGTTTTTTATCATCTTTATTTTACTTTAAAAATGTAATAAAATTACGTCATAGTGACTTAGTAGAGTCGGGGTGGAAGGGATTTAAAAAGTATTTGAATTTCTGTAGTCTGGTCAACATTTGTGGAAGAGAACGGAGAAATATGCAAAATACAGTAGATACAATAATATAATATATCATAGACATTGATATTCAAGTTATGAATATAAAGTTACCTACTACTTTATGAAATTAAATATATTTTCATTTTTTTGCTTTAAATCCACTTTAAAGCGAATATATTTATCAACTTACAAACACAATAAAGAGTAATTAATTATCACATTAATATTATGAATATTGAAGTGTGTAATTTGGCTGCTTATTACTTGTCTAGTTAAATTGTGGGAAAAGGTTTGCATTAAAATTTGAATAAAATTTTATATACAATATAAAGAACTTGTATGTTAATGAAATAAATGTCATTTTTTTACATTTCCATTAATTTATATTTTAATTTTAAATAAAAGATGTAAGTAAAGTTGGTGTGTTATTTTGTAAGGCGATATTATATTTATATATACAGAATATAAGTATGCATCATATTATTGTCTCTTAGTTCTAAAATATCACATAGACGATATTAAAATTTACGTCTTGTATAATTTATATATTATAGTCTTGGGTTATGACGTATAAACAACACTATAAGGATTAAAAACCAACATTAGTTGATTCTCAAAGTCTTTATATTTACTTTCCACATAAGTCGTAATAATGATTATTATTATAAAATATTATTATTATTATAAAAAATAAAATTAAAATAAAGATATTCCTTTTGTAAATACTAGAACTTATACTCAATACCTAACTTTGTTATTACTCTCATAGAATGTAAAATAGGTTGATAATATCGCGTGTTTAATAATAATCTATGGTGACTATGTTCCTTATACAGTACCTACTTATAAGTAAATCAATATTTCACTATCCAGTTGTGACCTTTATCAAAGTGCATTTAGGTAGCTAACGACCGCGTATAGATTCATAAGTAGCAGATATTATAAAATATTATAAATTCTATAACAATCGTTGTTGTTATTATTTAAATAATTCTTCAATATTTCTTCAATAGGTAATTGAAAAGAAAAAAGATTAGGTAATTGATATGTATATATTTATTGAGAAGCATAGTACCTTAAAACCACATGAAAAAAGGAGTATTAAATAGATGTTAGTGTTAAAAAGGCCCTGGGCGATCTGTAACACATCTAATCTATGTTGCAATTGCCTAAGCTTGTCTAGCCGTGGTGGAGGAGACGTTGGCGCAATCGTTTCGATCCGCAAAGGTCAAAGAAGGAATTCGCGCGGTCCGGTACGCTTGCGACACTACTCTTCGAAGGAGGTTCCACCGCGCAAAGGGTTACCGATCTCAGCTGCGCCTGAGCAGGTTGATCTGATATTTACTCAATAATAGTTTCAAATTAAAGGCTATTTTGCGATGCCTGAGTTGTACATTAGTGTTCGTGCATTATTTATGATTCAAAAGCAAAGGCATATGATTATTACACATTACTTACACGTACCTTACCTACATATAATTAAAGAAATCTCTTAAGAATTATGTAGGAAATATATTATTTAAGTAATACTTTTACAGGAAACTTATATATACATAACCACACAACATATATTATTACAGCGTACTACTAAATGTTTTTATAAACATCCCGGCTTATCATCAAAGTACCATTTCCATCTCTATTCACAAGAGAGTTCAAAGTGGACTAAAATGTCATGCAATGTTAGCGATTTATAAAAACTATTTGTAAAGCGTGCGTCTCATCACCTGCGTCTGCATGTGGGCGCACCGTATTGTATGCTAATACAAAACTACTCTGTCCACACTGTACGGAGAAGTTAAAGACAGAAACAGCGGCATCTTCATATCTTTTATATTTTTGAAAATGATAATATAAATTTGAAATTCAACTCTAGTAAACATAAAACGTATAGAAAGGTTCGACATATGTATTGCAATACTTTAATTTTTATCTGTTTATTTTTATTACGTAATAACAATTAGTATTATGAAATGACAAAAAATATATTCGTGGCCTTATCCGATCTAAAACCAATTTCAAATAACAAGAATATTGTTACAATTTCTATGTTAGAATTTTAGTTAAAAGCTGTCCTCTTAAAATACGCTGCCTCATGGGATTGGTTTCACTGATCAAAGGATTTGCATTATAAATTTCTTGAAACATTCCTTAGAATAAATCTCAATTCATACGTATTATTATTTGAATATAATCGTGACATTTACATCAAGATATAATTATAAATTTAGGTTAATAGAAATAAATATATCTATAAATCACTTTAATTTAGTATTTTTTTACAGACATCTGAGCTAGAGTCGCTGCTGTACAAGCAAGAGGGCGCCTCTCTCGCGCCCGCCCACATGGACCTTTTCGACAGTGGAACTAGCTCGCGCGACGATGCCTTCCTCCGCCCCGCCCTCTGGGAGGACATCGCATCTTCCATCAGGAACATCGATCCTGAGAATGCGAATATGCTTGCCCCACTTGGGGCCACCCATGTTAAGCTCGAAGCTGACGATGCGCTTCTTGAAGAATGCGCTACACCTTTACTCAGTCCGCTGGAAATCAAGACGGAAAGGCTATGTGCTCCGCCCACGTACGCCCACCCGCAGCCTCTTCAACATCAATCGCAGCAACATCCGGCAACGCCGTTCTCAAAATATCCCCAATCGAGGCTCGTGTACATGTCTCCCCTAACGCCGCCAGGCTCGGACCAGGGCAGCCCAGGAAATTCTATGCAGGTAGACATAACGCTTAATTAATGACAAGCTTTGCGAGGACTCGCGATTGTGTGACGGTACTATCTTTTGCACGCGATTGTAATTGTTCATGTGCGAATTTCGTCCTAAAATGCTTAAGTATAACTTTTGTATTTCAATATACACGGAAAAATCATGATATACTTAATAAAATAGATTAATGAATAATAAAAAATGAGAATTGGCATTTAAAATACATAAGAATATTAAGAGTATTAACAATAATTTCATACAAGGTAGAACATATTATTGTTATCTGCAGGGTGGACCGCGTCGCACTCCGCCACCACCGTACCACCCACCGCCGCTGCTGCGAGCACCGCATGTGCCACCACACCCTTTACCTCAAACACACCATCATCCACAGGTAAATATCTTTAAAACTGATTTCACAGATGTTATTTAATATGTAATTATTATTAGAATATAAAAATAATTTATTATTATAGCAGGTCATGCCGCAAGCGATGCAAATGGCGCCGCAACCAGCGCCTGCGCCTGTGCATCCGCACGCGACTGTCCACCCACGCCTTGCACATCCCTCCGTTAAGTACAATAGACGCAACAACCCTGAGTTAGAGAAAAGAAGGGTCCATCATTGTGATTTTATAGGTAAATATATATTACTTAGCGTTACGTTTTGGTCGATCGAAGCAACTTAGCGTGTACTTAAACAACCTCACAATTTCATAATATACTAAGTATATGAACATAATTTAAATATAATCGTTCCCTTGAGAATGAATCGAACCCACAACCCACAAAGGTTCATTGTCACAAAGGATAAACCATGTAACTATTAACACCCACTTGAGGATTTCAACTGTATTGCTATAAATACAAAATAAACATACATATTTGAATAAATTAATACTCATTCTGAGGCCTGTCGTGGCGCAGCGGCACAAGCGGCGGAAAGTGGGGAACTGAAGTGGAACGGAGTGTTTTAACACTAGGTTCCCAAGTTCCTTCTGACTACTCTGCCAAGTGCGGGATACAGCGTGATGCTGGAAAAAGAAAAAAATAATAATAATTGCCCACAATTAAAATAGCCGATAGGATCCAAATCTAACACATTTTTTTTATTAAAAACTGAAAAATCTTTACTTAGTCTTTAATTAGTGAAATATAAAAAACAAGAATTCTCATACACGTACTTAACTTTTGAGTAAATGATGAACATTGCTATTATAATTATGTTTGAGTTGGTCAAATCGTATTATAAAATTTAGTCTAATGCTACTATAATTGCACTCTCTCACTAATCTCACCTGGAACCTAAACATTGTATAATAATTGTTACAACAATAAACTACAAAATTAAAATATCCATTTTCAGGCTGTACCAAGGTCTATACGAAAAGCTCACACCTTAAAGCGCATCAAAGGATACACACAGGTGAAGTATTGATCCCTATAGATAAAAATCATTACCTGCGTTGCGAATACTAAACAGAAGCTGCATTTGCGACAATATCATCTTGTAATTTGTTAACGAATATGAAACAAAATTGAAGTGAACATAATCTTTTAAAGTGTACCTACTTATATGTGAAATGTGGAGAATGTTTAGAATATATTAATTTAAAGTGATGCAAATAAATTCTTTAATTGAGGCAATTAATAGCCTAAATAATACAACAAATTATGAAACTAAAAAAATAAGTATGTTAGAAATAATATAAAACTTAATAAAATTCCAAACTATTAAGTTTTTAAACATAAAAGTTATATAACTAGTAAAAAGATACTGGCAAAACGCGAATGATACCTAATTATCAGAGGTTAGCCGTTACGAGTGTACTATTTATATTGACAGGAGAGAAACCTTATACTTGCCAATGGCCGGAGTGTGAATGGAGATTCGCTCGGTCTGATGAACTGACGCGTCATTATCGCAAGCATACTGGCGCGAAGCCATTCAAATGTGCGGTGTGTGAGCGCTCCTTTGCGCGCTCCGACCACCTCGCGCTGCACATGAAGCGCCACTTGCCTAAAACCTCTAAATGACAACCGAGGAGAGGCGGGGACCAGGCATCCACGCCTCAACCATCTCAAGTACGTTGCTCTTATTTTGAGGCCAACGTATGGTATTCATATTAAAAATATTTTTTAACTACTAAATATTTAACAATATATATTTGTTAGTCATGATGTTTAACAAATGTTTATCTTTGTTTCAAATATGAACTACCAACACTATTTTCCATTTTCAATTTCTTAATAACAGTCACAATAGTTATTACATTTAATATTAATAATTTTCAGGAAGAGTGTACTGAGAACCTCTTTCTAGATTGCGATCTGGAGTCTAGCTTGATGGACACATTTTACGGAGTACTGTGATTTCACGGAGAAGGGCGCAACCACGACCTTTCTACACATTAAAGGAATAGATGAACAACATTTGTATCTACTTGCGATTAAGTAGAATAAATAAACAAGAGGAGATTACACACAAATTAAGAGTTAATTCGTGAATGTGTGGCGATGCTAATACACAGTTAACCATAATGTAAATTATTTATAATGATTTTAAAAAGCACAAAAGGTACAATCATTACCAAGGAAATCGCTTTACATATCTACATACTTAATTATTACTGTAAATTATTAGTACAGAGACGTCTATTGAAGATCCCAAAATATGTAACTGTAATTGATAAGTATTTTATAAATATTTATGTACATTAAAAATGACAATTATTTTTAATAAGGCGTTATGTTTTGTGACGCCTCGCTATTAAATATGTTTACGTTATTTACTTAAAATAGAGTTGATAATGGACAATGAATACAGAAGTATTAGCATAATATTGTTTTTATTTGCAAATAGTACCTAAATATGTTAAATATTTTAACGATAATGTAAAGAGTTTATATTTTCATTTAATAAGATTGAAAAAAAAAATTGTAATATTACATGTCTAGTTCCATTTTTGTTTCGAATATATTTTACTTTATATACTTCTATTGCTCATTGAAGTAGCAAAGGGTCACAAACACTACGTCCGAAAAGCTCTAAGTATTCATTAGATATGATTAATTTATTGTAAGATTAAATAATGTTAAGAAAGCAAGGAATATCCAAGATATTATAGATATTTTTTATGTTAATGACTCTGAAAATATTACATTTAAGCGTTAGACATTAGTTTTAATTTACGAAAGCGATTTTGGATATAACGACCTGACTTCTTATATATTTTTTTTACTTAATCTTGTATTCTTAAACAACACGTAAGAACATATTTTTTATTTCACTTGTAAATAAATTATAATAATTTTTAACCATAATGTAAATTATCTATAAAGATTTTAATCAACACTGTAAACTAAAAAAATAGTATTCTTTTATATTTGTAAACTTTTCGCAGATTAGCAAGCAAATTTATTTAAGCACTTATATTCAAGCAAGGCTTCAGGTCGTTCTATTCAGAATCGCAGCTGTACACTTTCTAGTCTCGATTTATAACAGTTTTTGTTGTTTTTTAAGCACTTCCACCACATCCAATAACACTTTACACTAAATATTTAATCGCCAATATCATTTAAATTGGAACAAACAAATATATTGTAGAATCTACGCTTATTTTCAATGTACATTCTACTTTATTACAATACAACGGAACTTTCAAAATATATAATATTTTCATTAAAAATACTTTAGTACTTTAAGTAGTAATCTATACGTATAAAATCCAGCTAGCCTTATTGCCTCCGTCCACTTTATTAAATTTACAAGAAACTACATACATACATTAAAACTAAGAGTGCTTTAAGTAGACGAGACTATTAATTGCGTAATAATATGTAGATAACAATTTTATTATGTATATATTTTTGTCACAATTGCCATCACAAATAGTCACTAGTTTCGAGATAATGTAAGTTGTGCCTACTTTTAGTGAAATCAAATATAACACTTATTCTAATTATAAATATAATAAATGTCTTTAATATAACTTTGCACGTTTCTGCTTTTTAGGCTATATATATATATATATATATATATATATATATATATATATATATATATATATATATATATATATATATGTTTTTTTATTTTATATATTTTTTTATAACATTTTTTTGTTCATACGAACTAATTTCAGATTTCCGCCTTTTTGACCCCCGACGCAAATAGTTAGAGAGTGTTATAAGTTTGACCTGTCTGTCTGTGACACCGTAGCTCCTGAATTTATAAATCGATTTGAAGTATTTTTTAACCGAAAGCCTTATTAATCGCGGTGGTTTTGAGCTATGTTTCATGAAAATCGGATTAGCAATTGCTACAACCATTCTGTCAGGATGAGGCAGTGATTTTTGGGTCGGGGGATTTTTAGAATGTTAAATATTTATGAGTCATATATTTTAAAATTAATATCGAACTTGATGAATTTTAGTCTTGCCACTCTTTCTTTGCATTTAATAGGTATGTTACTATTTCCTATTGTATTGATAATTCAATGTATATTTGAATATATTTAAAGAAAAAATATACATAAAGATTTTTATTTAGTTATGAACTTCATGAAAGAATAGAACCATCCTTTTATATTTTAATGAATAAAGACTTTTTGTTTCTATCTCAATAAAGCTTTTTTTCATTTTTAATATTATCTATATACTTAAAAACACTACAAAATTAAATATATTAAACATTTATATCTTTTATTTAATATAAATTATTTGGTTGTAAAAATTAAATTAACAGACAAAAATTGCTACAAAAATAGATAATTAAAATTTATTTTGTAAACGTTGTTAAAATAATATTGACAGTATTCTGTATCTACGGAAACGTAAAAATTGTAAAGAAAGTGTATTTTCAGAGCTTACAAAACATTCTTCTGATTGTTTTTCTTCCATTTTTAAATATAATATATTATTTATAACAAACAGAGTCAATAATATCATTATTACAAAAAAATGTAATAAAACAAAGTGCTATTATTTTTTTTATATAACCTAAAATAATATTTATCAAAATTTTACTTTAAAAACATATTATGCTTTAAATGATCCAAAAATATATCTTGTCAATTCCTGCAAAAAGAGCTTATAGGTATTGTTATTAAATCTCTCAGTGTAATATAGATATACATACTTATAAACGAAGTAGTATAACCATAACTGATAGATTTTGTTAGTTTGCCATAAACATCAGGAGATGCCATACTTTAGAATCATATATTTTAGTTTTATAAATAAATATTATTGACTTAAGTCTACGTTTCTATGTAAAGAAAAAAATTGTACCTCACTTTACTCTATACTTGCTTATTCCTCATTGTGCCTATTCACTATGCCTTGAAAATTATAAATGTTAGTTTATATTTACAAATTAATTTTACCTTTACATATTTAATAGTATGTTGACTAAGTCACAAAATAATTTATTACCAATGACATGTTTTTGATTTCTCTTATACACTTATATATTGTTTTATTTTTGATTAATATAAATTGAATATGATAAATAAACAGACGACCTAAGGTAACTGCGGTAATAATGACCGCATAAGGTCTACGAACCCACTTTAAAAGTTATTTTCTATTTTTCGATTTATAATCAGACGAGATTACTATTTCTGACGTTATTTTTATATCAAATGTTCATTATTAGTTACTCATTAAACATAAAAGATATAAATGACTATATAATCTGTTAGCATTTTTTTAAATCGTGGTTTATTTGATTAAATAAATGAAATACTATCCTAAACATTTTCTATTGGAAGATAACTGTTTTAGGAAACGTGCCATTGAAAAGAAATAGTGCTACATGTTTGTGAATACGAACTGGAAACTTCAACTGAATCAAACCCTTTTCTTTTTGTGTTTTTTGAATATCTAATGTATGTAAAATATGTTGCTGGTATATTCACTTGAGAACAAATTAAATTTAGTCACTGTGATATTGTGTTTGATTTTCCCTTTCTACTCTATAGTAGGTAATCTGTAATCACATTTTTTTACTTATTTATTTCATTATTATTTAATTATTTGAATGATGAAGTGAAGGGTCCTTGTGTAAAATCTAAACTAACCAAATGTACTAACGTTTGCCACACTCCTTTTTACAGAGAGGGGTGTCGGCTGAAGAGTGTACCGTGGCTGTGTTATTTCATGATGCCCTTTTGTTTTCAATAGGTTAATCAGGAAACTGTACGACAAAACTTTAAGAACATTATAAGTTAATGTTTTTAGGTAAATATATATTTTTAATTATAAATTAAACATAATTTATAATTTATTAATATAATTAGCGTAAACATGAATTTTTTTATTATAAAATTATCCTATAAAAATCTAGAATTTTTTTTTAAATATTTCAAAATATTCAACAATCAAAATAAATGCAGTGGCTTTTTCGCAAAAGATAATTTTTAGCAAAAATATTTCTGAAATAGTATGTTACTTGGTAATAACTTTTAAAATAAATATTATATTGGTTCATAAATAAGTTCTAATATAGTAAATAATGATTATAATAAATAAATATAGTGATATAAAAAAAATATATGTTAAATATTTTTATAAAATTTAACTGCCTTCTATATAAATGACTTGATCCCAACTGGTTTTGAATATTATATATAAATATAAATAGTCATAAATAATTAGAGGCCTTTTCACCCGATTTCGAATAAAAATAGGATTTTTTGAGAAAATCAAAACAACTTTATCTAGTAACTATATTGGTAAACAAAAATTCCATTTCTTATATTTATTTTTAAAAAACGTCTTCGTTCTTTAATTTATTATTTTAAAAAATGTATTCGTGATACGATGTACATGAAATAGTTTTCGAACCATACAATACACACAACTAAATCTCTAAGGCCTCTAATGCATAATCCCTTTCTAGTTCTAGTCTAAGTAAATGTAAATGTTAAGGATATTTTTTATCTAAAATTTGGACCTAATCGAGTTCAGTCAATATCAAAAATCTAAGAGTCAACTTTCAGATTGAAACTCTATGCTACGAAACACTAGAACAATTAAGATCTTCGATAATAGTGCACAACCGGTCCAACATTGCTTCGCCGAATATTCATCCGCAAGGGAGTGTCCAAGGACGTTCTCCTTGAGGATTTGACTTCCATTATCGTTCCACTGAAACTCTCCATAATACTCCACCATCCCTCCAACGTAATAAATGACCTCGACATTTTTTTATTTAGATTCTGACTCAATAACAGCTAAAATGCTAACTTATAAAATGTCGTGTTGTCCCAGCGGTATGCCGCCAAACGCAAGTTTCCTCAAAACTGTGGTCCCAGTGGATATCGTCTTGTTGCTTGAAACGAAGGATGCTCTACACCATTAATAGTTTTTAAAAAGGAAAAAGAAGTTGGTCCTCGCACAACGCAAAGCAACAGGCGCAAATAGTAACATTCTCCACTGTTAGGATGCATTGTGTATACTCTGCCAAAAGCAGCATCTGGCCACATTATTACTCTTATTCTTCAAATAAAAAATTTAAAAAGAATAAGCGATTACATTATTGTATTAATGTATAACACATACCCGTTACATTAACACAACCACACCGCTATCACTTCAATCTATCACCTCATTATGTTAACTACCGTTAATTAAAGATCGTGTTATATACATATATAAAAAATACATCATACTAATTGCAAACCTTGATACGCACGAAAACGACAATAAAATGGCAACGCTTCTCCTCCACCGCGCATGATGCGTCGATCCGTAACACGTCGAACTTTAAAAAATAATAGACAATTTATTACTATTTTTTCTACCTTGCCTGCTTTTTTTGAAAAATATTTAATGAGCAAATACACTTTTTCTACTATTTTAAAATAGCAATTTAACTAAAGTTTGCCCATCGCAGCTAAGCCGCAATTTTAGTGTTTATTATTATAATTTATATTTCTTTACCAAATATTCCATATCTTTATTTTTTTATGTCAATAAAAATATCTGTCAAGCTGCACATCTTTAAATAATGCTGTATTTTATTTCTTATAGTTTAGCTGGATCGTTGTAATTGTGATGATAAAATGCTCAATAACTTTTGTTAAGACAGCATTTCATTTTTTCTTATACTTTAGCTGGACTGTTATGACTGTTGATGAGATGTTGCACTTCTTCGATTATGATATGTCAATGCAAAATGCTTACCACGCTTAATAACTTTTAATAAGACAGCATTTCAATATTTCTTATAGTTTGGGTGAACTGGCATGATTGTTCATCAGACGTTTCAGATCTTAAATTTTAATAACTCATTGTAAAATGATCATTTTACAATGAACATTAAATATTTCTTACAGCTTATCTGAACATGGTGTAGAAGTATTCGAAATCAAATATAGCCTATGTCCTGCCTAGATCAAATAGCTATACAACGAAAAAAAAATCATTGAAATCGGTCTAGTAGTTTAGAAGAGGGGCCCAAACAGACAGACAAAAAATATAGTTTCGTGTTCTGTTAGTTATCTTAATCCTCTATATTGTTTTTTGTAAAAAGATTCAATGTACAGACACGACCTTTTACTGTTTTATTAAAATATAGATTTAGGTGACTTATACAAGTTTCGCAACGAAAAAATGTTGCGCAGGACAAAATTTATAAAGTCCATCTAGAGTAGTTGATGTAGATCATACTTTATTAATTTCAGGTTTTAAAGGTGATTCACTTTTCTAGCTGAATGTTTCTCTTCTTTTTACCCTCCTCGGTACAGGTTTGCGGAGTAAAGTCTACTCTTGTGACTCCTCCTTAGATTATGGTGGACCCATGTATCGTCTCCACAGAGCGGTGCGGAACCTACCAAAAATTAAGTTTACATAGTGTCAAATACTACTCTAAAGCTGACTCGCAGTTTTCCTACGTGTCCCGAGTAACCAAGGCACGGCGGCACCAGCTACGCCGATCCAATATTTCATGTAAGATATGACCCACGTGGCTTAAGTACTGTCTCTGTCAGGTAAATCGCGCACCTCAAATGAATTTAAATTTTTGCTCATTTTTCTCCGTGGTAGTGAGACTTATCCGATATAAATTCCAAGTGTAACCACGCCTCACCCCACGTATTCTTTTAAATAGAAAATTGAAATTAAACAGATTTTTTGCTACATATAAATCAAAATCAATAGTCCAGTCCTTCGTTGAATATGTAGGAGATGTAAAAAAATATAAATATAATGTTCTATCCACCGTTTCTCTGTGTACAAATATAGAAACAAAACCGATTTTATGTACAGAGAATATAGAGGATAGAATAAACGACGGTTACTTTCATTTGAGTTTGTAAAAGTATATGGCGTATCATGAATTCGTGTGTCAGTAAATTTAATCTGTTCTATCTTTATTATAATAAAGCAGTTAAAAAAGTCGTGTCTGTACATTGAATCTATTTAAAAAAAAAATATGTAGGGTGACTTAAAATAAGTAGATAATAGAATACGAATCTACAATTTTTAGAATTTTTGTCTGTCTGTTTGTCTGTTTGTACCAGCACATCTTCTAAGTAACTGGACCGATTTCAATGATTTTTTTGGGTCTGGGCAGGACTTAGGCTATATTTGATTTCGAACACTTCCACACCTGATGAAAAACAGCAGGGGCCCAGATTAACTATAAGAGATAATTAAATACTTCCATAACAAAAGTTGTAGAGGGTGATGAGCTTTTTACAATGGTATTTTAAAATTAAAGATCTTGAACATCTGATGAACAACCTTAACAATCTAGCTAAAGTATAAGAAACATTGAGATGCAGTCTTAACGAAAGTTATTAAGCGTGGTGAGCATTTTGCTTTAACATATTAAAATCAAAGATCTGGAACATCTCATCAACAATCACAACGGCCCATCTGAAGTATAATAAATAATGAAATACTGTCTTAACAAAAGTTGTTGAGCGTGGTGAGCATTTTGCATTGGCATATTAAAATCCAACATCTGGGACATCTCATGAACAATTATAACAGCTAAAGTATAAGAAATAATGAAATCATGTTTTAATAAAAGTTATTAGTGTGATGAGCATTTTACATTGACATATTTAAAACGAAGATATGGAACGTTCCGTGACCAATCATAACCTGCTAAACTATAAGAAATAATAAAATATAGCATTAATTAAAGATGTGCAACTTGACAGACACTTTTTTATTGACATAACAATAATTGAGGACTATCGTGGCAGCACAAGCGGGTAACTGTAACCGACAGTTTGTGGGTTCGATCCCCACTCGAGGAAATGAAATATTCAATATTTTCACCTTAAATATTTAGTGTTTCATTTCTTCGCTCTGGCAAGAAGGCAAAGCGCGGCGTTGAGTTCAACCACTCAACACGTTATGCTTCACATTCGGCGGAAAGTGGGGAACGGAATTAGAATGGAGTGTCTTAACACTAGGTTCCCAAGTTCCCTCTGCATACCCTGCCATGTGAGTTAAAGTAGTTATAGTGAACATAATGAGGTGGTAGAATGAAAATTGAGTGCGGTTGTGTCAGAGAAGTGTGTTATACGTTAATATTATATGTTTATGTAATCGCTTATACTTTTTTAAATATTTATGAAGACTATAAAAAATTAAAAAAAAATAAAAATAATATAAAAAGCCTTAGCTAAACTCCTTTATTATGATTGGGTAATTTTAATATTTTATACTATGTTAAAACAGTAAAACAGGGTTTTAAATTAAACAAATTTAAAGGGATTTATCGTATAGGTTGGTATATCGATTTTTAAACTTTTTCTGTTAAATCGGAATAATCCGGTTAAGTTTGTTTCATTTAAAATGAGTATTAATTGCGAAAATTATAGATATAGATAAAGCAGTAAAGGGTGTTTGTATATTAAATGTTTTTGCGAAAAAAAGTAAGTAGTAGAGTAATATAAAATTGTAATAGAACCCGACAAACGTAAGCGACGCATTCTAACGCCACCACATTGTGGTCATTTTCATCATGCGTATCAAGATTCGTAATTAGTACAACTTTTTACTCGGAGGTGTCACAATCTATCAGTTGCCTATAAAATATTAGTTGGAAGTGAACATAAAACGGTATTATACAGTAAAAAATCGAGGACCAACTTCTTTTTCCTTTTGAAAAACTATTGATGATATAGAGCATCCTTCGTATCAAGCAATTTGCCCTGAACTTCGTTACTTGAAGACGATATTCACTGGGGTCACAGTCTTGAGGAATCTTGGGACGATTTATATATTGAAGAGTGCCTTTTATGAGAGAAACGTATCTCAAGATTGCTTGGTCGAACGATTTCTGTATTAATTGAGAAAAGTCAAGGAAAAGCATAATTTTGAAATTTTCTGTCCCGTCCCTATTTTTGTATTTTTTATAAAATTAACACTTTTCCCAATTTAAGTAATACTTAATTTTATAATTATAAAGCTATCTTATAATACATGACAACTGACTCCATAACAGAACTCATCTAAAAGAGTGTTCTTGAAAATTTTATGAGCGCACCTTCTCAAGATATTTAAAGATAGGTAAAGCGTTATTTAGGTGTCTCCTAGTTACCTAAATATCACTTTAAGTCGCTAAGCGTGTCATAGCACCATTACTGTGTCACCAGCTAGCGCTAATAGGAAAACGGTAACATCCCTAACACTTTGCACAAATAAACAACCGTTATCGGACACTTCATATAAGTTAAGACTTGACCTAAGTACTCTCATTTTGCATTCGAAAGCTTAGATGTAAATTTGTTTTTTTTTTCTAAATTATGTTTTACATTTAAACCAGCTTAGGAATTGAACTAATTTAGTGTTTGTGAGCAGTGAAATTCTAACAAAAATGACTGAAAAGCTCTTTTGGTTGTGTTTTGCGGCTTTCCTAGTAACAGTTGCTACATATTCCATCTTTGATGACAGTGCTAATGACCCTTACCAAGATGATGACCATTATGACATTGATGATAGGCATGAAGAAAGAAAAGGAAAAATTCGTAAGTATTTATAAAAATGTGTTTCTAGTGTATTGCCACCGTCGCATTTGTACAAAATAAATTGTACGAAGTTTCTTTAAGCTATGTAACGTGTTCGCGATTGACTTAATACTACTTATGTTTTAAATGTGAAATTATTGTACAAGGCCTGTCATGGCGTAGAGGTACAAGTGTGTGACTGTAAATGCGACAATTGGCTGTTCGGTACCAACTCAAAGAAATGAAATATTTAATAATTTCAAATTAAATATATAACATCTTCACTTTGTTCGCTCTGGTAATAAGGCAAAGGGCGCTTTCAAGCTTCCCTCTGTCTGCCCTGCCATGTGTCGGATATAGCGTGAAGGTAAAAAAAAAAAGTATATGTTTGTTCTAGTTTCACGCAAAAACTACAAAACGGATTTAGATTAAGTTCGTAAATATAGCTTATAAGTGTGCTACAATTACAAGTAATATAGCTTATATATTATTATTTTGTTTTTTTGGCTTTAACATAGATATAATTTAAGTTTAAGCTGACATACCGCATTTGAGTCACTAGTGATATTTTTATAAAGAGTTTTTGAGTGATATTTTTGTAGAGTTTTTATACATTTTATCTATTGCAATCCAATATATATATATATATATATATATATATATATATATATATATATATATATATATATATATATATATATATATATATATATATTGATTTGACTGTGTTTTTGTATTTTAGTATTTCCTTTCGTAAGTATTGTCAGATTTGCTAATGTCGACTGTTCGAGTTCTAACACAATGAATGGAATCTGCCTGGCCCGCCGTGAATGCAATAATCTCAACGGAACAATAACTGGGACGTGCGCGTCTAGACGTGGACGATGCTGTATTGGTAAATATATAGATTTTATTTATTATGGAAAAGACAAGGCAAACGAGCGTACGGGTAACCCGATGGTGAGTTATCACCGCCGCCCACAGCCTCGTGTAACACCAGGGGAGCTACAAAATGTATGTAGGTATTTTTTAAATAAAATTTTCGTTACAGTGTCACGCACATGCGGCTCGACGACTAATGTCAATAACACTTATTTTACAAGTCCTGGATATCCAGCCGCATACTCTGGAGGACAAGCATGTTCTATTATTGTAAACCGATGTAATAGTAATATTTGCCAGGTAAATATTTTAATACACTTATAACGAAATTTCATAATTGTAGAAATTAAAGACTTTGTAGGTTTTGATAATGCGAAAAAATAATTCACAAACATAAGTTTGCGGGCGTATTCATATATTTTTTGCGATGAGCTACAAATATGACTTTTTCTATAAAATATCTATAAAGTTTTTGGATTGCCAAATTTTATAACATAGTAAGTCCATGAGAAGTACCATATAGATTTTGTTTACGCGGCGAACCTTATTTCAATTTTCATATAAAATGCAACAAAAGCAGAGTATGAATGCCTTTTGTGTCTAAATGCAATAATTAAAAAAACGCCTCTTGTATAATAAATACCATTTGATTACCACGACTTACAAGCCTATTTTTTCAATGTTCTGAGGAACTGCAGGTATATGGATATACCTGGATATTTGATATTAATTTTAGCTTGATACCTTCAGGCAATCTCAAGGTAAATGATCTTGACAGACGGACAAACAAAATACAAAGTGATTCTATTATATATATTCTACCTTTTGAAGTACGAGACCCTAAGAGTCGTAAGACATAAATAAGTACACTATCGTGCCCTAGCACTAAATCAGCTTAAAGTTAGCCTGTCCATAAGTAGTACTTTTCAATTAAGATTTTGCGATTTTTATACGATTGTTAATTGTTTTCTTATTTTCGCGCTAGTATATTGTAAAATATTTTGTCATATTGAAATGGAGTGAGGTAATAAAGAGAAACGAAACAACTGTGATTAAATTTTTTAAAATCCTCCATACGATTCAAATGTTTGTTTACCGGGCCATTGATAAGTACAATGAAACCTCTGTTTGCGATCAAAGTGTAGGGGTAAGAATTGGAAGAATTCTGCCCGAAAGCCAAATTTTTTACCAGAAGGTGAAGAGAGCAAGCACCTAAAACCACGTCGCTTATTTTAAAAGATGGCTTAGGACTCGCGGTCTCTTAGAAACACACTAGTCAACTCTTAACTGATAATTTAAAAAAAAAACCAGTTGGTAAAATTATTATAAGTGAAGTACGTAAAAGGATGTCACAGAAAAAAAATGTTTGGGGGAGTCAATAATTTTACGATACTATACGAACGATATTTTAACAACAAAAATGGCCGTATTAATACTGAAAGCTCTATAGAAGCTTCCCAACTAATGAACACGAATACGTGAGTAAGTGGACTTTGTCCGACTTCAGTGATTGTTTGCTAAGGTGTTAACTATGAAGGAGTGACTAAAATATATTTTCGTAAGAAAGGTATCAAAACATCGGCATAATACTATCAAGATCCTATTACTGAGGTGATAGTTAAGCTTCTTAACAACATCTTATCCAATAACCAAATATGATCCTTGGAGCAAGACTCAGCGCCGGCTCATAAAGCTCGATCCATACAGTCATGACCAGAAACGAACATTCGGAGTTCATCAGAGCTGGCCTTACTGATCTATATATTTAGATTGATAACTGGACTCAACGTTTAAACTTACACTTCGAATTAGCGTTATACATGGTTTTATATTAATGTGTAAAACTAACACACTGTAGTAATAAATACTAAGTTCAAGTTAAAAAATGTCATTTTTCTTTGTAACAAAATTTATGGCAAGACCAAGTATAGTTTAGACCTAAATTATCACTGTTTAAATATTCTTTATCAAATCCTAATATTTATGGAGTGGATTTTAGTTGCGTATTGATTTACTGGACATGGTGCTATCGCAACCTGATGGTGACGGTGTATGCGCCACAGATTCCCTAACTATAACCGGTGGAAATACTATAGTACCAGTTCTCTGCGGGGATAACACAGGGCAAACGTTGTTTGTAGACTTCAATGGCGATACAGCTATTACTATAACAGTGACTGCTACGCTGACCACTACGTTTTCGAGGCGATGGAATATGAGACTTACCCAATTGGGCTGCGATTGTCCTGGGTTGGGTGAGTTTTTATTTTGAATTTAACTTTTTTATATCATATTATCTTTATTTTATTCATTAAATCACAGATGTATATTTTTTAGCCGTTATACATTTCACGTACAATGGCTAAAAAATATAGATCTGTCAGTGCGTTCTTACATTTTCTTATTTATGTTCAAATTTGGAGGAAATAATATTAACTATTTCTATATTTCAGCACCGAACGGATGCTTACAATATTATACGGGGTTATCGGGCACTATTAGAAGCTTTAACTATGGCGCAGCCGCTAATACAATGTTAAGTTCGTCCTTGGTAACCGGCACGAGGCAAATAGCCAATTTAAATTATGGAATATGTATAAGAATGGAAGCTGGATATTGCACTATCCAATATGCACAGGTGAGAAAATATAATCTTACGAATATTTCACATTTTGAGTTCAGTAGTCATATAGATATATTCTATTATACATACAAACCATCTTCTTAAGAAATATAACATAATTATGTATTTTTACGATTTTGTGGGAGAATATTTAAATCTCCTTTCCTTTAAGTTTTTAATTTTTACCAGCATCAATAATAAAAACGGTAATTCGAAGTTTTAAAGCCAAAAATATTATGTTATAAATTAACTAGAGGTCGTATTCACAGACGTACTTACGGTTTCCGCTTCTTTTTAGGGATTAAAATAACGTGCATGTGAAATTGGTTTTACGTTTTAGCTGCTTCATTATTATGGTTCACATATTTTTTGTCCTTATTTTTGTTTTATAGAGCTACTCTTTTGTCTATGATTTGAAAACTTAGAAAGAAGGTATCCTGATCCTGATATATTTCAGACCAGCGATGTTTACTCATTCACCGTCACTGGCGACGTGGAGGGCGTGGACACCACTGTATTGGGTACATCGGTCGGAGCCGTCAACGGAGCTGCGTGTACTACTGACTTTGTTGTCATACCTAACCCTGTAGTTGTCTCTACTAATGTAGCGGTGGGCACTGATCGATTTTGTGGTATAGGATTTGTTCCTGTGCAAAGTAAGTAATTTTGACTTTAATATTGACCAAATTGTCAGATGATAAAATGTTTTAATATGAAAAACTGTACACACTCATTTTTTCATTAAAATTCTATACCAACGATATAGCTACTTTGTCCACAATAAGTGGCATTATGGTAGGTCTTTTACAAAAAATATCAACAAGCAAATCAAGTAAGACATACAAAAGTAGTTATCGCGTTAATATAAATCTAATAACAAATTTTAAAAGTTGATAATAAAAACATTAATGAAAGTAACAACATTATTTTAAACATGTCGACTTGTGCTTCTTATTTGAAAAATTACATTTATATTGATATAGGTAAATGTAATTTTTCAAATTGCTTTACTAATCGTTATACTTTTAAAAGCAATACTTTAGTTTGTATTAAATAAAAGCAATAGATCGATGCAAGAAAACGTATTAAAATAACAATTATATATTTTATTACAGCGGGAGCTAAGCCATTCGTTTTGTACGTGGTGACAGATGGTAATGAAGGCGCGACTGCAGCTACACCACCAGACGTCGCGAATAGAGGATTCTCTCTTACATATACCCAAGTCGCGTGCTAAATTTACATATAATTTATTAAATTATTTACCTATTTTATCACGTAAAATTAAATTATCATAGTCACAATTAAAAAAAAACTAAAGTACTCCGATAATTTGCTTTTTATAATCTGTAATGCATATTTGAGCCAAACTCAATATATAACTAACTGTCTATGTTCCTCGTTCAACTACTATTTTTTAATATAGGTACAATCACTGTATAGAAATTGAAAAGGAGACGTAATGTTATAAAATAGTATATTTTGTCTTTTTTTCGATAAGTTCTACCATTTATATTATGTAAAATGTAATGATAATAAAACATTATTGTTAAACAATTATTTTATTAAATATTTCTATAGTACATGTATACTGTTGTACTTATACTGAATCTATATATAACATATTTACTAGACACGTTTAACAGAACCAATTGTTAATTAAAAAAATAATTATATATATTATATAATAGGATGTTTTTATATTATATGCATCATGCAAATGCAAATAATGAGTAATATTTTGAGGAAATCCAGCGAAAATTAGAAATATACACTAAGGATGCCTTGCGAATACTGCTATTGTGAAGAATTATATATATTGCAACCTTTAAAATCTTGATGTACATATATGCTCTGTTTGATACAGTAATTCTACTATTTTCTACTAAATAAAGTATGAACTTTATTTACTGTAAGTAATAATGTCGCCATAGCAATAAAGTAAATATAGTGACTAATAATTTAAAATTTTATATCACCATCGCATTGCTATTTTACAAATAAATAAACAAAACCATATATTTATTAAGCGTTTATTAATTACCTTAAAAATCAAATTTTTAACTTAACACATTTTTTTCTAATCATTAATTCAAAAATATACTCATATTACTGACTATTGAAACATTTTTGGATGTCACTTTGCTGTTTAGTTCTAATTCTACATTACATTGGAGCGAACATAAATTAGGACAAATAATAACAATAACTCAATTACTAATTACATTCTTTTAAATAAATTAAAAAGGTACATGATAGTATGTCACTGCTCTGAAGAAAATCGCAAATGCAATATTTCAGTTTGAAGCCATCATAACTCTACCACGACTTTCTATTATAGTTTGCTTCATATTATCAAACCATTTCCCTATATCGGTGTGGTCTCGCAAATCTTGGAACGCTTTACACCCCTCAATGCTGCTCAGAATACCGTATACAGATATATCAGCGAGATTTGGCTTCTTGCCTCCCAAGAACGGTGTGCCTTTCTTAGTAACAACACTAATCCATTCGTTAGCGGCGTCATAAAGAGACTGTCGCACATCATCTTTAATATTATGTCTGAAACATGTGATTACAATTATACTTGTATTTTATACTTTATAGCTCTACAATTTATGCTGTATGGTAGGGCATAAATAGGGTTTAAATCTATTTGCCATTCGTGGCGCAATTTTAGAGACATTGCATGTTGCATGTCGAGATTTGCCTACCGGAGCAGGAGATGCAAATAATATAAATTTAATTACATCCTGGAACAAGGACCATTTCTACAGCCATAGCGTCTAGCCAAAGCCTTAACTGTCAGGTGCAGCGTATGTTAATATTTGTTAATTATAAAATAATGTACTACTGGGAAATGAACAAATACACTGTTTTATCATGTTTTTTATAATTTTATATATAATTAAATTGTATAATAAAGCATTTTATGTGCTTTATCGACATTTAAAAATATTGTGATAAATATATCGTGATAATTACCTAGTTTTTAATCTCTTTGCGATAAGCCACATAGCAGCTGCGCCAATGTAAACCATTAAAGCACATTCCCAACTAGGAAAAGACTGCTTCCAGCCACCAGCTTGTTCAAACCATTTGAAGGTCTCGAGTGATTCGCTTGGTGACCTGTATACATTTGGGGACAGAGTGTGAACAAGTACTTTATCAGCCCACTGACGCCACTCACGTTCTTCCCTAAAAGCAAAAAAAAAATTTAACTATGAGTCAGATTATCATACCAATTTTATATTTTATAATTATAATAAAAAAAATGAAAAAAAAAAAAAAAAAAAAAAAAAAAAAAAAAAAAAAAAAAAAAAAAAAAAAAAAAAAAAAAAAAAAAAAAAAAGACAACCAGTGAAGTCAATATTTGATTTGAAAAGTTTATTAATATTTAAAAGTTGATAAATTTAGGTTTCCAGGCATATTAAATAATATGTATGAAAAGAACTACAAACATAATTTCGTAATTGTACTTTTTGTGATAAAGCTAATAAATTTCCAATTTGAATATTTTACTGTAAGTTCTTATTTCTTATCCAACTTCCATAATTATTTATTAAATCGCCAGGAAGCACTATATAGATTATATAACTAGTTGGCATGTTTCGAACATCTCATACACAAATACATATAGAGGCCTGTCGTGGCACAGCGGCAAAAGCGTGTGAACGACAGGTAATGGGTTCGATCCCCACTCGAAGAATTGAAATATTAAATATTTTCAAATTAAATATTTAATGTTTTCATTTCCTCGCACTGGTAACAAGGCAAAGCGTGGGTGGCATTGAGTTCCGCCACTCAACGCGATGCCTCAGATTCGAAAAGCGGGAACGGAAGTGGAACAGAGTGTCTTAACACTGGGTTCCCAAGTTCCCATTGCCAACCCTGATATGTGCGGTATACAGCTGAAAAAAAAAATAGACATATCACAAAACTAATAAAACTGATTAAAGGTTAATTTCAATTATATGGAATGCATAGAATTTTATGATTCCATATATCAAAATAAACATTGAAACTTGATGCCTTAATCCTATTTTGACAGACTTATTTTTAATCATGTTACAATATTTAACATTAGATAACTTTAATTTTCATTATAAATTTACTATTACAACTTACGATTCGATAATGCGTTGCTTTTCATCTGGTACTGCACTGTTGCTCATGACAAAATACTTATTTGTTACATCGGTAGCACCTTTTCCAGCATCAGTTGTGTATCGATATAGTGGATAAAACTTTATAATATCATTTAATTGAAGTGAAGTATCACTCAAATATGTTTCCAAAATTGACATAATTGCTGTGCTATCTACCAGTTGCTGGAATAAGTTATAAATCAATGTGATGAAAATTGTGGTGTTGAGTTCTGTCACTTAACACTCAAATTCAACACTAAATGGGTAATGTAACAGTTCCAAGTAATTTTTTTATAAAAAATAAAATTTTAGTTTTAATAATATCAATCTATGTATCGTTTTGTAGTACCTTGAATTAATTTCTTATAATTCCCCCTTTTTCAATTCTTTTTTGTACATATTCTTTTTATTTTATTGTGTAAAATCATTAATTATATGTACATACGTATAATCCATATTATTGCATGAAATATCAACCTTATAAGGTAGTAATGCATTTAGTTAAGAGAAAATTGAGAATAAGAGTAACAGTATTCTTACTATAATATAAATAAATAAATATAGAATATTAATATAATATGAGCCAATATTAAATTTTTACTACCTACTCTCTTTCCCTCTGCCTACCCTGTCATATGTGGGATACAGCATGAGCAAATAATAATGATAATATTAATTTTTTACCTGATAACCTCCATCAACTTTTGCAAGTAAAATTGGCACTTTTTTGTAGCCTGACCACTTAATAGCTTGACGAAGAACAGCATCTACTTCAACTATCTCATAACTTATGCCACGAGCATCCAAATAAGCTCTTACTTTACAACAAAAAGGGCAAGTTTGATATTGGAAAAGCACTAATTGCAAATTGCTTTTATCAGATTCATTAGTAATCTGAAAAACAGTGAGGCTTAAAAAATAACACATATTACTATATTGATTATAATAACAATACAAAATACATAGAACAGACAATTGTAATAGCATGTAAATAAAATATTTGCTAAAAAGTATTACATAACAGTACTTTTGTATATTGCATAATGGTATGAAACATAACAAAAATAATTAATTAATTCATATCTAAAATACCAAGAAACATAAAGAATACCTTATGCTGAGCATGATATTTTGGAGGATCTTTCAGAAATGCATGATCTTCCACTTCAGTAGGTGCAAGAGACTTTTTAGAATTTATTTTATAGTGAGTGTAACCTCCATATCCAGCTCCAACTAAAATACCGACACTCGCACTTATGAGGGTTAACTTTGCTGTCGATCGAGGAAGTCGGCTTTTAGTCGAATATAAAAGTTTCGATAGTTTTACATTTTCCTTAATTGAAGGCACTATCAGTTTGCGAAAGATTGTAAACGAAGGACGCCACATTTTATTTAATTACATTAGATATATAATTAATAATTTAAAACCGTCGGAAAAATCAGTCACCTGATATTGAATAATAATATGTCAAATGTCAGACACTCAGACAATAAGGACCAGAAGCAGAAAATACCACAACTCAGATACCAATTAGACATTTGAAATCTACAATTAACTAGAGTTAAGGTCGTTTTCCGAATTATCAAGACAGTAGAAACGACATTTCAACTGCTAACGTGGGGTCCGATTTAGTGAGCGCGCCATCATCTGTCAGACTACCTAACAAACTAATTTAAAAAAATACTTTGAAAATAGTAACGTACCGTACTGTACGCTACGGCCGCAAAATTATTGTATATAAAACTTATATACAATCATTGTCAAGTTCCATTGTATATTTTGTAAAATACTTAAGTATAATATTTTCACGGTAAGTAGCTGGAAGTAAAAATTTGTAGAGAGAAAGGGTGGAAGTGTGTAATGTAATTACTAAATAAAAAAAAGAAATCTTAATATTATTAAACAAACAAAAAAAATATTTTTAAAAACGTTTTTTATATTATAATAGAATTAATATATTACAATAATATTTTTACTATGATTTCTAATGCTACTTTGATTTAAAATCGTATAATAAATCGAAAACCGAAATACCATAGATCAACATTCCAGTAGTATATTGAAATGCACAACACTTGCTTTAAATGTCGTATTTGTGGTTGTCCGTCGTGATGTCTAAGAGAAACATTATTTGTGAAACTAAAGATGTTTAGTTTTGTTTTTACCTTTTTTTCCGTCAAAATTAGAATTACTAAATATAAAAGTTTATAATAATACACCAAAATTCTGCTTGGAAAGAGAAAAAAGGTGGGTAACTAGATAAAAGTAACTTCACGTCGTGTTTTGGCTCTTGGCGCGTTACGAAGTTCAGACTTTTAAGACGAATATAACGTTTTATTATGAAATCATTACATGTGTAGACGCGTGGTTATGCTCGAAGCATGCCGTCTACGTCGCGGTCGCGAGGCTCGGGGCGCGGGCCTGACGGCGCGCCACGGAATCAAGTCATAGCACCCATGTCGGAGCGGCAGCAGTTGGCTCTGGTGATGCAAATTTCATCACAGGATGCCCCTCCAGGTGATTCGAAATGTTAAATATATTCATTATATTGACTAAATGAACAATATATAACTTCCCGCCATTTTTCGATACAGTCGCTCCGACACCAGCTGAAGAACGCAAACGCAACAGACAGCAGCGAAATGAACGCGGGGAAACACCTTTGCATGTAGCTGCTATCAGAGGAGACCATGATCAAGTAAAAAGACTTCTTGACCAAGGCCAAGATCCTGATGTCCCTGATTTTGCTGGTATGTTTGATTTGTTTACAAACATGTTATTTCACCTAACACTACTTACTACTATTTAACACAACAACTAGTACTATTTAACACCTAGTACTGTTTAACTCAACACTCATTATACATTTATTATGAACTTAAATACTAATATTAAACTTACTTAATATATAATATTACCTGTAGACAGCAAATTATTTAAGAATTACAGTCTTAAACATTTTATTTTAGTTGTTTTTAATAAAATTTATCTATGGATTTGTGTTCAAAATAAATATTTGTCTTTATATAGATTTATTCTCAATATTTTATTTTCTGATATTATAATTCTTATTCATAACTTTAATGTTTTTGTCTTGATACACTAATGTCTTCAAATATACCTAAATATTAATGAAATGAAAATCACATATATAGAGTACAACAATTCATAATATAATATAGATATTTTTATACTATAATACACATATTAAGTTGTATTTAAAAATGTATTTAAACCTGATTGAAAAAGATTTGATTACAAGCTATTAATGTTGTTCTCTATACATAATAAGCTTCTTAAAGCTTCAAATACATGTTTCAAATATGTTGTAAATTTGTTTTAAAAGAAATATTTTGAAATAAATTGTATTTAAAATTACTTTTTAAATTACAATTTTTGTTTTTGGAACTTTATTTCAATATTGTATTAGACTACAGAAATTTAGTAGAAAACATGTCTATTTAATAAAGTGAACTTAATAATCCAGACCCTGTGTAATCCAGTAGACCCTGGCCCCTAACACACCTTTCACTGTTGATTATTAATAAAAAATTCAGCAAATTTTCACAAATATGAGTACTTGGACAGATATCTTGTATGGGATTCAACACCTATTGGTTTTGCTTCAATTTCTTTGTTTACATGTAATAGTCGCCTAGTAAGCATTATTTTGCTTATTAATTGTTACATATACCCAATTATGTCTTTGTTGCATCAAAATCGAAATTACAAAACTCTGACAATTACTATGATGTATGATTGCCTCAGCAGCTTAAAAAATAAATAAAGTGTAGGTTAATCTACATTTTATGGCCTAATACATAGGATTACAAGGCACATTTATTTATAAATTCTGAAGAGGATCATTGACAGTACTTAACATCTCACAATAAAACATTTGTCAAATTACAATGGGTTCTTTGTATTTATTATGCAATTTCTCGGTGTAACAATCTATTGCCAAACAGAATTTTACACAAATAAGTTATAAGTATATATTTTTCTAAAATCTAAAAGCAATAAGGACTAAAAAGAAATACTGTATAACATTTTGAACCAATAACATTAAAATTTACCATTATTTGTTTGTCATAAAATATAATAGCATAATAAGCTGGCTTGGCCCTTTTATACTCAATGAAATTTGTGATATATTTATTAAATGTTACATAAAGTCTTAAATTAACAATGTTTCCCTGTGTTTTTGTTTCTTATTAAAAATATTTTAATGATAGATTGTCATCAAAATAAATTCTCCTTGAGATCACTACATATATTAATAAAAGTGTAGTACATAACTTCTAATATAATTGTGAATTTCCTTCTTTTTAAAGAAAAGCTGTGGCAACAGTATCTAAAAAAAAGAAACTAAGTATGACTAAAGAATGCAATTAACATGCATAACATTTACTTTTTTCATATCTGATTTATTATTTCATTTTCTCAGAATCTCTTTCATTTATCCAATCAATGTATAAACAAATGGAAAAAATCTGTTCATAGTTTCTAGGTTAACATATATTTTATTAATTGATAGATTAATTATATTAGTTTTTAGGTACAAGCAAATAATTTTTAATGCTGCTGTGTTACAATAGCACAGTATCTGGTTCTAAACCCGACTGGGTTCGATTCTCACTCTGGGAATTAGTTTCACTTCCTCATCTTGGTAGCAAGTTTCAACTCTGCCAATCTAATTGCAATGCCTCGAAAAATGAAAAAAGCTGGAAACCCAGTATCTTAACTCTAGTTTCTCTTTATCAACACTCATATATGCGGAATGCACTGTAAATTAAAAAAAATTATAATATTAAAAAATGTGTATTTATGAGGCAATGCCAGAAAAATTAGTGCAATAGTTTAAAAAATTAGTTGTTTCTTAGGTAATAAAAAATTATAAATGAAAAATAATGGTAAGTAATATTTAATTGGTATAGTCTTTTTAAATTACAATGACATGAAAGCTTAATTATCTGTATTATATTTTGTTTCTTTTTGGTTTTTATTTTTGTAATAATCATTGAATATGTAAATTATTCATGACATGTATATGTAGAGAAGTAGTTTTGAGGAATAAATTTTTTTTATTTATATTATATGGATCATAAGTTAAGCATTTGAATAGAGATTATGAACATTATTGGGGAATGTTAATAATCCTGCTGTATTTTTTTTTTAAATTGAGTTTTGATTCTATTAAAATGTACTCATAAAATAAATGTACATAAATAAAACACTGACATTAAAATAATAGGCAATATTATTTTGTAATATTTTTGGCGCATTTACTATTTTTTTTTATCTAAGTTTTAGTTTATATTTTGTTAAAAAAAACTTTGTTTGTTTTATTATTATTTTTTTTGCCTTTCTGATATACTATTGATTATGTTATATTATCAAGATATATATTTTTACATATAACAGGCTGGACAGCACTACACGAAGCGTGTAGCTACGGATGGCTTGAAGTTGTTGTGGTTCTTGTCAATGGTGGTGCTAACGTTAATGCTAAAGGCTTAGACGACGATACCCCACTACACGATGCCACTACTTCAGGAAATTTAAAGATGGTCAAGTTTCTTATTGAACACGGCGCAGATCCATTTGTAAAAAATTCGAAAGGAAAATCTCCATCTGACTATGCAGCTCCACACATTTTTGATTACCTACAGACTTTGAAAGGTAAGACGATATTTTTTTTAGCCCTTAAAAAAGAAAGTAAAACGGTACAACGGTACGTCTGGTACAAGATATTATGTATTATTTTTTTATGTTTTATCTCTCATACTGCAATACAGGTAAAGTGAAATTAGTTCTAAGACGACATTTTGTTCCCCAGGTAACGCCCAATTTTCCGTTGCGTGTTGAGTGGTGAAACTCACCGCCGCGCTTTGCCTAGTTTGTTACTAGAGCTGTAAAGTAAAAATAATCCATTTACCCAATTGCACCTCGCGGCCATCCTATTACTTTTATAATGGGACACTGCCATGACAACCTACGTTAGTTTGTATTGTTTATGATTGTAAATGTCGCTGTTAACCACATGAAACTAACTACAACAATTTTTATTGTGATATATTCATACGGATATTGTGTATGAAAAAATTCTTTAACCTCAATAATTTGTTTGGAAAATCAAACATACAGGGTAGTTTCTTATTTTTTACTTGGTTACTTTCTTATTTTTTTATTCAAAACAATCACAAATTTGAGAAGAATCTATAACTCTGTAAGCTACATTTTTATAAACACATTTAGACATAAAAAGCAAAAAAAGTGATCTCCAAAATACAGGAGGAAAGGAATAAACCTTTGTCAAGAAATGAGACGCATGGGAACAGGATAATGAAATTTACGGTTAGATTATTTACAGAGAAAATTATAAAACATTAAGGCCGTTTTCCGAATTGTCAAAACAGCGTTCATAGCGTTCCACAGTGTGGTAAAATTCGTGTGACTGACGTCATATGTCTGTCTTTGTGGCTAGTGCTTACAATACGGACGTTTCGGAGCTTTAGCATCGTGAGCATTGACATTATTTTGACGTTCCACGTCACTGTCACTATCGTCACTTTCCTCGATTACGAAAAATGCTTGAAATACAAGCATTTTACTAAATTTAAAAAACGTATAAAAATTTGAACGAAGCAGGTTTTGAACCAGCGCCACTTGGAAACCGTCCAAGGTGGACGTTTTTTTAAATTTAGTATTGTTTTCCTAAGTGTGGAATAACACTTTAAAAATAGAAGCATTTTACCATCTTCATCGATTACACTACATACTCCACTCATGTTTATATCAAAAAATGGTCAGTTCGGTCTGTTTTTTTTTTTTATGGAAAAGACACGGAAACGAGCGTGCGGGTCACGTGATTGTAAGTGATTACCGCCGCCCACGGCCCCGTGTAGCACTAGAAGAGCTACAGGAGCGTTGCCGGTCTGTAAGTTGAATGGGCACCGGGGCCCGGCATTACCCAATGCGAAACGCAGTGGCCAAAGCCACTACTTAACGCCGGTTTTAAATGCCGGGGGTGGTAACAATCC
>DWMZ01000036.1:0-53259 GCA_018249855.1 Eueides tales michaeli
ATGTATCTCATTTTAATACATTCAATTGTGCTTGTTTTACCCGTTGATCGACACTCATCCACATCCACTGGTTGACTGGTAGAGATCTCTTAAAGAGATAAGTCCACCTTTGTACACTAACTGTTTAATTTTATATTTCTGTTTCGTTTGTTTTTAGTACAATAAAGAATATACATCAATAACTCATTTTTGTAAAATTTGACAGATTGCCGACTATGATTCTATACGACTCATATATGAAGATTTTTTAGCCGCTGCAGTTCTGTAATTTGAGCCTAACGTTATTGAAGAAGTTGAAGATGTTGAAGATGCCACAGCAGTAAAACCATCTGCTACCCAAGAAGACCTTGGAAAGCAGTTTCTCAGTCTCATATGTGGTGGGAAATGACAACAAAATGTGGTTATGTTGTCCTTGTTGGCTTTGGGCATATCAGCGTCCACTAGACGGGAATCTGTCCGTAATAATGTGTGTGAAATGTAAAATAAGTATATATTATATGTGATCTAAAGTGATCTCAATTAGTAGTACGTTAACAAAAGTATGCAAATGACGAAAAGTGAAAAATGATTTATTAATACACATGGTTTTATTTTAAATATTGCTTAGGTGATCACCATTGTATACATCTCCATTATATATATGCGACCTATTTCATTTGAATTTGACAATAATCACCATAAGAGTTGTTAAGAAAAAAAACGTCATATAATCGATTTTATAACAAAAACATAATTTCTTCGCTATAATGTCCAACTTTCGTAGGTATATAATGCGCCTAATGAGTACTCAACATTTAGTAAAAAGAGTAAATAATAACAACGTGAGAAATGTAAAACGTTTTTACTCTGATGAACCTACAGAGCCCTTCGACAATTTACCGTTTAAAGTTACTAATAGGTGAGAGAGCTTTTTTACCTTAATACATGTTAAGATTTATACAGAAAAAATAATTCAAGTTACCAGGCATTATACTCAAGTAGTAGCAGAGTCAGACATGTCGGAGCTCAGATCAAAGCGCAAGCAAATATTAATATATGTACTTTAAAGTGAGCCCTTTTTTATGTTGGGCCTACACTTGGATCTCTGGCATTGCATCTTCCCGCGACGCAATGATAGGTCCGATAAATTTATGGAACGCTAGGATTTCTTTTTATATTATCTTTTCTATCTATCTATACTTATATAAAATAAAATCTTTTCTATCTATACTTATATAAAACCTGTAACTGATCACGGTCTTTACATGAGATAGATATTTAAAAAATCTTATATATCGCTTGTTATTACAATAGAGGCCAAAAAGTGATTTTTAAATTTTTTATCTAGTTATCTGTTTGGCTGTGCGTTTGTAAGGGGTAATCTCAAAAATGGCTACTCTTATTTAAATGCGGTTTTCACTATCATATTTTGGCAACCTTCCTTCAACAAACGAGGTGTGTTCAAAAACTATGGCGATCAAAAAGTAATTTGAATTTTTGTGGATTACGTATATTCGATTTAGATTTTTTTTTGTCGCTTTATGTTCGTACTCATGTGTATCACTTATGCCGACGAGTTCGGCCATTTTGATTGTTCAGTTATTTGTTGACAGCTACTTCGCTTGCACGTGTTTTGGCTCTACTTCGATTTTTAAACATTCAAAAACCGATTATCAAAGAACCGGTTTTAAATGTTGTGTGAAATTAAGTGCGCGGATGCATTCTGAATGTTGACTGGGGTATACGGAGAAAATACGTTGGACCCAAGGTGCGTTTATCGGTAGTATAAAATGTTTTCATAAAGCCGAGAAGTTGTGACGACGACGAAGAGCGTGCCGGGCGCCTGAGCACTTCAACAACTGCACACTGCTTGTGCGCAACTTTTTGGCCAAGAACAACACACTAATGATGCCGCAGCCACGCTATTCCCCATATCTGGCCCTCTGTGACTTTTTCTTGTTCCCGAAATTGAAGAAACCTATTAAAGGACGACGCTATGGTACGATTGACGACATAAGGACGGCATCAAACGAGGAACTGAACAAGATAAAAAAATGTATATTTTGAAGTGCTTCAAAAAAATTTGAAAGAAACGTTGGCACAAGTGTATAATATCTCATGGGAAATACTTTGAAAGGGACAAAATAGATATTCGTGAATGAATAAATAATTTTTGAAAAAACACGAAATTCGTGACACTTTTTGAACGTATAGTGCTTATTTTATTTAAATCGGTTAAGAAATAGAAGATTAAGTCAATTTAAAATATTTAGTTCGACTAATTTCTTCATTATTTTTAATAAATTAAGTGAAATTTTAGTTTTCAAAGAATAGATATTGTCTTAAGAGTGATATCGAAATAAGTATTTTTTCCATGGAAAAAACAAGGCAAACGAGCGTACGGGTCACCACCTGATGGTGCCACCGCCGTCCACATCGACCTGGAAATACTGCTGCGTTCCACAGATGTGTTGCGCGTGGAAGGAAATTCTTACGAAACCGAACAGTAGTGAAGTGCCACGGGTCCAGATGATGAGGATAGTAATTTAGTGTGTGACATACTGTGCGGTTAAAAAAGTCGGCGGTAGGTACCAAGTTTGAAGTGGAAAACTGTTTAGTTCTCCATCACACTCCCCGTCATAAATGCGGCAGAGAACGCACAGCGAGAATACGTCTCTACGCAAAGCCAAGTACAAGTAAAGTATCAAGCTCCTCCCAGATTATTGGGTCCCTAACGATTCGAACGGCTCTACGTTATATACGATCAAATGGTTCAAACTGATACTGGAGTGCACCAGCCCAGAGGTGAGAACAGTACTCCATATAAAGCCGGACCTGAGCACTATAAAGGGCCAAACAGTGTCCTCGCGTAAAGTTTCTTCGAGGCCAACTTGGCCTTACTTTTGACATGATCGAAACGATACTGGCAGACGCTGGAAAAGCTGAGGCCTAATATATTTATGCTTGTCCAGCGGCTTTAAGACGAGTTTTCTAATTGAGATTAGTAACTAAACCAGAATAATTCAAGCGGGCGAAGCCGCGGGCCGGTCGCTAGTATTAAACATAAATCACTATTAGTGTTGATAATTTATTACATGTAATCAATTTTCAACATGTAATACATATTTCTCTACATCTTATCATCTTATCTTCTCTATCTTATTCAATTTTCAATAACTGTTTTGACCCACATCTTGTATTTGTTTTCTTAACACATACCCGTTCAGATTCGATGATAGTATCATAGTAAGTACAAAAGAAGATCATAGTAAGTATGTATACTGTGTAGGTATTTACACACTTACTATTATCTTAAACTTACTATGAAGATTACAATAGCAGAAATAGAAGCGATAATGCAATAGATAGAATCTAGTACGCCTCCGTACTAGATTCTATCTATTGCATCGTGAAAAGCTTTTTCCTAAGTTTTTGCAACGGCTATCACTCATTATTTTGATACGAGTAGTTGTGTACAAAAAATATTCTAAATAAACTAAAACAAAGATGTCTTATGTGTTCATGAAGCAAGAAAACATGACTACCAGAAATGTTAATTTACGCTTCTTTATTTCGTACAAAATCCAACAAGAAACATGCCATTCAAAGCGTGTCAAAGTATAATAATAGATTTTGTGTAGGTATAGCTTCTGATAGAATAGCACGTTCTACGTCTAGGTCAGTTTAAAAAAAATGGAAACGCTTGTACCAATAGGCGACATTCAAGGCAGCCATTTTTGATCAATGACATCTTTATCGATATTACGACAACAAATTACAGAAAAGTTAGGTTCAAAACAAAAAAATAAATGTCCGATCACATTCAACACATAATAAGGTTGAGACGAAAATGACTCTTTGCGAGCCCAGACAGCCTGCCTTCAACTTTTAAGCCGAACTTTAACCTAAGGAAGAGAATGTTGCATATAAAGTAGAATATTAAAAGCTAAATTCGGAGTTATCGTAAGGAATTATATGATTTAATTAAAGCCATAAAAAAAAGGGACCGGTGACGTTCAATTACACTATATACTACAATTATTATGATAGTGACTAGTAAAGACCCCAAAAAATGCATTTTCAAGTTGTTATAATGTTGGCAACAATGCATAAGTATCGATAGAAAGTAGATATGTATGCATTCAGATCAATGTATTGACATTGTTTAATTTTCTTCAATTCAAAAAGAACTTTCCAGTATACCTAATAGAAAGATTCATATTTTTAGAACCCATTTAATGTTTACAAGGCTTACTGGAAAGATTTAATTATTTGCATAATTCTGTGTTATTATAAAATAGTTTATTTCGAATTGTTATTTTCGTAAACCAAGAAAATCGATCTCGTAAGGTTAAGCTAGATTCCTGTTTTTACAGTCCGTGGTCATATTACGAGTACCTGATTTGCTGCTGTCATATCCGTCCTTCGCGTCGCACAGTCGGTTAAAAATGTCGAGGAAGATGGCCCGCTAGTTACTCATACCGCAGCAATCGGCCAAAAGTATTATTTTTAAGATTTATTTGTATTTGTTTCAGATATACACTAACATTAACATTTTCTTTGTTATTTGGTGTTGGCTTATGGGCGCCTTTTCTCATCGTTTGGTACTTAATGGCTAAAAGAACTATGTAAATATACCTCCTTTACTGATTGAATCTTTTGCAAAATAAAAGAATTTTAATTTTACTTATTGATTATGTCATAATTATAGTAATACAAGAGTATGAAATATAATTTGAAGATTTTTTTTTAATATAAATCCTACCTAATTCTTATATTAAATACACACTTAATATAACAAATACTTAATCAGTTACGCGCACGCGTAACGCGTTTTACACGAGTAGTGATATTAAATAGAGTAATAACGATTAAATTAATATTCTGATGTATTGGTATAAAGAAGTCATTATTTCTGAAAACAAGTAAATTATTGCGTCCTCACTAATATTATAAAAGTTTGTGAGCTTGTATGTAGATATATTTGTTGCTCTTTCACTAAAAAACTACTTGGATGAAACTTTACAGGAACATAAGTTATACATCAGTTTAACATATATACTACAATTTGTTATGATTATATGTAATATCATAATATATTTTTACTATTTTTAAAGTGATATTCCACACTTAGGAAAGAAAAATACTAAATTTAAAAACGTGTAAAAATCAGGATATTATTATATCATAATATATTTTATGTAATATCATAATATACATGTTACAATTACCATGTATATATTATGATATTACATAAAATCATTACAAATTGTAATATATATGTTCTGATGTATAAGAAGAAGATGATTGAAAGAGCAGAATTTTTCCTGATTCAATAATCAGGAAAAATTCTGCTCTTTGAATCTTCTTCTTACTTTGGCGTATGCTATCTAAACCGTTGAAGACACACAAAGATGATGTACCGTAGGAATGTTTATCTTGAATAGCTTTAAATACAAGTCTGCGACAGCATACGAGTATCTACCATTCTTGTGGAAGCCACTATAACCATAAATTCTATTAAATTGGATACTATTTTACAATGCATAATTTATTTAGTATGCTTTTCAAATTCATCAGATTCAATACATTTGTATTTAATGTAGAGAAAATTTGTCTTTCACGATAACTATTGTAAGGATGTCAGGAGGGGGAAGTAAAATACAACACTTGATAATCACAATTTACTTGTTTTAATTTTCACGTACATGCCTTTCATATATTATTTCCTGCACACTTTACACAAATTCAGTTTTTATAAAAACTTTTACAAATATTAATAAAGCACAGCAATAATGACACTGATATACACTGACTTTAACTCTTAATCACCTTACAACAGGTAGTACTTAGGTATAACGACATACTCAGTTTTCTTTCTGAGTAACTTAAGTACTTAACTGCTGTTGACCAGGGATGGTCTTTACAGCGTCACCGGGCGTGAAACTCAGTCCAACAAAAACATCTCTTTATTTAACCATTTCCTCATATTTTATTTATAATTATGTGAATATTACTATTTTATTTCTTATATATTACCTTAACACTGACAGTAATAGTTCGATTGTCCTACATCGAAACACGTGTTTCAAAACAACCAAAAAAAATCTATGATTTATTATTCACATAAAATACTATCTATAACCTATAACCCTACCATACCTTAAAAAACATTAATAGCTGTTAATCTTAATTAGAGCTGTTAATCTTAATTTATAACTTTTACAATATTTTATAGCAATCTGCCATATTAAGCTAGTTAAACATATCCGCAATGACCTGGGGAAATATGCCCATCTTAACTGGGGCAATCTGCCTATCTTAACTGGGACAATCTGTGCATTCTAAATGGAACAGTCTGCCCATCTCAAATGAGGCCAAATTTAACAAATTTACCATAAGTTAATTTTATTTATTACTTCGAGTTTTACTAGGTACCAATTTATCATCACTATAACTATCCGATTGACTTGAAGATATAAATTCACTATCATAAGAACAAACATTAGCCACGGTTGAATTTAATCTATGGCCACAATCGCTTTATAAACACCTCTACATTTTTTGTAATTGGAGAATCTTGAATTCAAATCATTTTTTTTTACTTCATATAGACCTTTGAACTTATGCAAAAGTTTCTTGCTTTGGCCTATTGGCTGTTGATTTTGAAAAACTCTAACTAGACATCCAATTCATACTTACGCGGTAGTTTTCTATGTTTATCATATTTTGTTTTGTGCAATTTGTTTTTTACGTACATACTCAATAACTTTTTCACGATTTCTTTCTTTATGTTCGGTCTTGTGGTTGAAGCCATCGTTTAACGAGTTCAGTATACGACTGTAAGACGTGCTAACCGTTTTAAATTCGGATAACACTTCATCCGGCGTGCAACCAATACTTTTATTATGAGTATTATTTAAAGATCATATTTTTCATTTTTCATCCCATCGATTTTCATTTTTGGGTCAGGATTTTGTACTGTTGCTAACGAATAATTTGAATTGGTTTGTAATATTATATTATTTACACTTGTGCCTTGTTTTATATTTTAAACTGGATTATGACTCAAAGCATCCGCGTGGCTCATTTTACTGCCTGAACTTTATTCAATGTCGCAATTAAATTCTTGTAGCTGGCACCACTATCGAACGACACAAGGAATAAGATCATGTTTTTCAAATATTACTCGTTGAATTACAATCTATAACTATTTTAAACTCTATATCAAGTGGACAAACTCTAAAGCAGAAATTTCGCTTAGGTTTCTAAGTCGAAATTTGACGACTAAAATAAGTTACGGCTTGAAACGGTCCTGAATCAGATCGGTGAAGTTACATAGCACCAATACCTATTTTACATGCATCAGTGAGATGATGAAAGATTTGACTCAACATTGTCACATCATTAGTCACATCTCATATAAACGGTGGTAAACTTTAACGCTGGGTCAACAGGAAGACAAATTATATTCCTTCAGTTGCTACCGCCAACCTTGATGGATTTGGCAAGCATAGTTGTATTGTGCATTTTCATAAGAATGGGCGTCACAATATGAGCGGCTTTCATCGATTCCTATATGAAATAAGACAATCATCACAAGAAAGTCATCGGTTAATGTAGAACAATCAATGAAACCGTGTAATATAGTCCTAATAGATCTAATAGAAAGAGCAAGAAAAGAAATTTAGTGATGTTATTTCTAAATTGTACACTATATTATATAGAATCCGATAATGCATTCCAGGCTTTTCTGTATATTTTACCTGTCATGCAGACGCCTTTCAGAATGTGCGTGCGACGTGCACGCACAGGCGATTATTATCAAGAACAGTCTTCATGAGCATCATTCTCCGGAAAATACAAAAACCTTAACTTCAAGCCACATCTCTCTCTCTCTCTCTACCGCTTCCGCGGCTGATATTGATACTTGAATACAATACCTGTTTATTGCCTTTTCCTTGACTTCTATATACAAGAATATGCTTTTAGCTTTTATTCAATCTAAATGAACAATAGAATATGCAGGTATGCAGATTCCTATTTATCACCAATATTTTCTAAAATATTTACTGATAACCAAAGTTTTTATTATGAGAAGAAGAGAAGAAGAATAACAACAAGAGATGTGGCTTGAACTTAAGGCATTGCGTGTTGAGTAGCGGAACTCAACGCCTTGCTTTGCCTTATTACCAGAGCGAAGGTATGAAACATTAAATATTAATTATTTCATTTCCTCGACTGGGGATCGAACCCGAATATTTATATATATATATATATATATATATATATATATATATATATATATATATATATATATATATATATATATATATATATATATATATATCTACCATCATCAGCTCGTGAAAGCAAGCGAATGGGCGCCAACATATGAACACGTCGAAAGCACTTGCTGCAAAGTGCAACCTCCCTTTTGATCTATATTCAAAAACTGACACCGATCTAGATCACCGACAAGTTCTCGCAAGTTTCCTACTAACTGACTTATCATATACACTACTGGTACCTATACTATACCTGAAATAAGGATACAAAAGCGTTATATCGATACAAAACTCGGGTGGATCGTATTCGTTTATATCGACCATACAAGTATCGAATCGGTTCGAATAAACATAGTCTGTTTCCGTCAAATAGTAGGTTGCATTGCAACTTACGGCCATATTAATATTATTGACGTAAGAAACAAGAATTATATGGTGGATTTTGTATTGTATGGTGTGCTATGTCCTAGTTGTATCAAAACGTTAGGTTATTAATATTTGTAAAACATGTATTCACAATGAATTATGATAAAATGTTAATAAATAGATATATACCTTTATTATATTTTCAGTTGTTTTTTCTTGTAGTAGACGCCACACCTGCATTCGTTGTTGGTGTTGAATATGTCTGAACGTATATTTTGTAGTATAATCGGAAAAATAAAATTTAAAACTTTTCGTTCAATTTAATTTCAATAATAGTTTGTTTAAATAGCATATATGTGACTATAAAGAAATATTTCAATCATGGAACTTTTGTTTATATTGTGCCTTGTATCATTTGGACTTGCATATGATAAAGGTAATATAAAATCTTACAAGATTTTCTATATTTTTATAATGTTCTATGTAATAAAAAAATAGAACAATGTTTTTAAGCTTATGACCTTTTTTAGCATCCTTCTATGGTGCCAGTTACATTTCATACCCACTTCAGGAAGCAAAAGGAGTGACTGACATAAGCTTTAGGTTTCGAACACATTTATCTGATGCCCTTTTATTACTAGCTGCAGGAAAAACTGATTATTGCATGGTGAGTGAATATAGCAAATCTTACTACTGTAAATAATTAAGTATGTCAATAAATTTCAATACTCCATGTATTACACTACATTTATGTTATCAAAACTTCTTGCTTTAGATTCGTTTAGAAAGTGGTAGACTTAAATTGCACATAAATCTTGGTGCTGGTGAAAGTGAATTATCATCAGCAAAAGGGGCTTTTCTAAATGATACCCAGTGGCATCATGTCAGCATCATTAGACGAGAAGCCAATCTCACCATGAAGGTATTTATATAATTTTATAATATAATTATATTCATATTTCGAGACTTCTTACGGTGCAAGGACCTGTATTATAATGAAGCAAAAGCTGTGGAGTTCCATTTGACAGACAAATAAAGTCAACATTTGCCCAGCTCCCTCTGCCTATACTGCTATGTATGGGTTACCATATGGGGCTTAAATGAGAGGCATTATAGTGTTGTTGATGAGTTGGGGCTGCCTTATAGTTAGCTGTAGATACCTACATAAATTTGATTTAAGGGTGTTTTTCTTGTAAATATTTTCATGCAGAATGAGCAATATGCAATGAGCAATTGCTTTACTATTTTTATTTTTGTTTAATTTTGTAAAACAACTAATATAACACAATACCTAATAATTCATATCTCATTAAAAAAAAATTGATAGTTTGTTTATTTTAGCTAATATCAGGAATGGCTTAACCAATTTATAATTTTCAGTAGGTATTGTATTTTTGCAAGTTTTCCTTAACATTTAGTATTTGCTTTATTTCAGTCCGTTTATAAATAAAAATTTTACATTATTCGAAAGAAAGCATAAAATTGCTGTAAATTATTGTTTTATTGAATTTGCTAAATATTTACCTTCCATTAAAGATAGGTATACATATTATTTGAATTATTATATTATCATTTAAAAGTAATGAATATACTTTCTAATCATAGCATATAATTAATTATGCAATTTAAGCAGTTGAAGTACCAAGTTTTAAATATACATGAATAAATTATGTAAAAGAACTTTTTTTTAACATATTTTCTAGCACATTTTTTTATTGTACTAGTTAATATATATTAAAAATATTAATATTCTACAATTACACTAATCTTTTTAGGTGAAGATGGTAAATAGGTTATGATTAATAATATACATGGTATGTTATGTTAATCATAACCAACTCTGTCGTTGAACAGGGGCAGAAGCATGTATCTGTAAATGTGACAGGTTTGTCGGTTCAATCACCACTTGAGAAAATGAAATATTTAATATTTTCAATTTAAATATTTTATGTTTCCATTTCTTCACTCTGGTAAGAGAGCAAAGCGCGGTGTTGAATTCCGCCTCTTAACATGCACGACAAATTATGTTTTGTCAAATGTTCAGTTATTTAATTTGATATGGTTGATATTTTTAGGTTGACGACAATGTTGTAAAAAAAAGGCTACCAGGACGTTTCTTTGAGCTGAATATACATTTCGGAATATTTCTTGGAGGGCAAGGGGATTTTTCGGAACTTTTTCTTGGTCATATGGAAAATTTCCGTGGTTGTATGGAAGATGTAAGTTGCAGATTTACTTACCTTATCACTTACTTTAATAAATCTATTTTAATTGTGTTTTATATATGAAACGTATATAACTTTTAGGTATACTATAATGGTGTCAAAATAATAGACAAAGCACGCAGTCGCACTGGCTCAGTACATGTTGAGGGTGTTACATGGAATTGCGCCCCTGAATTTGATGCCGATATTAATTCCGACATAAGTTTTATTGATGAAGGTGCTTATCTAGTCTTACCTAAAATCAATTCAAGAGCGGGAGGAAGGTAGAAAGATATTTCATATTTATATCTATATAATTTTTTATAGTTTTCTAAAAGAATCATTTAAAATAATATAAAAAAAATATTACGTAGATGGCAAATAGAATTTAAGACCATTACTCCAAATGCTGTCATACTTTATAATCCCGGTGGTGGTCGAGGGTCAGATTTCTTGGCTGTGGAGATACTGGAAGGAGTTATAAGGGTCAAAATGGCGAGGGGACAGATTGTGCATAACGAAAGAGTAAACGATGGACAGTGGCACAAAATGCATTTACTGTTCAACCCATCTTTAATTGAGGTAAGCTTATATATTAAATATTATTTTGATGATATATATATGTATTTGTAATTTTTTCGAAAAGTCGATTTTGGTTGCGAATGTAATATTTGTAGCTTTCAAACATTTGAAAAATAAATTCTGTGGAGCAATGTAAACTGTTTGTGTATTGTCCTAATTGAATGACTTGGTTTTTTATTAGTTGCTAATGTGCGAAAGTTTTACACTTGTTATTTATTCAACACTTATGCTATGCGAATATAATTAATATATAAAGTAAGAGATTTTGAAATGTCTATTTGTTTACATTGAGTAAGATTTATATATTGGCGATTGTTTATTTCTACGATAATATTATTGTTTAATTTAATCAATTGCTTTGTCTCTGATTCTATCTGATCATTAGATATTGAATTTATCTTAGAGTACATATGTTCTCTATGATAAAATCAATATCATCTATATAGATGTACCATTCTTTAACAATGTGAATAATGTAACTAAAATATGATCAAAAACCTTTAAAACATTAAGTGTATTGAGCTGTTTTAAAATTGTAAGGAAAGTTAGTGAGAATATTTCAAGCTATTTTTTTTTGTTAGATTATCATAATTAAATATAATTTTAATGAACAAAAAACTGCAGAGTCAAAATCAATAACACAACTATTGGTTTTATTCCTTTTCATGAATTTAATATGGTCAAGCAAAACCTGTAATAGGGCAGTTCATCTACATATAACATAATATTGTATATTACATAACTTACTTACACTAATGTTTTTGCCATTGAGGTTTATTTATGTTAGCAATTGCCATTGAGAGTGCTTGATTGAGCAAGTGTCACTTTTATAGAGTAAATTGTATCAATTTTCTTGTCTGATCATACAATTATCTTAAAAATGGCAAAAATTGGAAAAAATGGAATAATATTTTATTATCAAAATGTTTTTATTACACCTTCATGTATAAATTTGAAAACTACAATGTATTCATATAAAAAATTATATGTATGTCTTATTACATTTTTTAAACTTATCAGGCAAAAGATGATCAATCTATTTATTTTATCAATATATATTTCGTCTTCAATATGCAAAATGCAATTTTCCTCCATTCCAGTGATAAATAAATGTAAATTTTAAAAAAATTAAATGTGTTTAAGATTCCATTTATATTATATACTCTCATCTCAAAATTCCTCGAAATTATTGTAAATATAAATACATAAATTATCTATTTCTGTTTTTATAATCTTAGCTAATAAAACCCCAGTATTTGATTTGTGTGAGTATTTGATTTAAAAGCAGCAGTAGCATAAAAAAGCATTTGATGTTAAAAGATTTAGCTTTGAATACATTTTAGACTATATTCTTTCATTTGATATATTTCAGCTTTCCATAGACAACATAGCAATGAGTACGCAAATAGAAAGTGGCGGTACCAGATACTTAGATTTATCCGATTCATTTTATCTAGGAGGAATTGAGATTGAGAAACGGCAACGAGCCTTTGCAAAAGGAATAAAAGCGGCTGATTCTAGTATTATGGTAATTGTTTATTAGTATTATATGTGCTTTAAGTTATTTTATTAACACATAATTATACATAATTATGTCTATTTGATTAGCATTATAATGACATGATATGTTTTAAATCGATAATATACGATCGATATGTGATTAATGAAAGTTTGGCAGAAAGTTAGGAACCAAGTATTAATATTCGGTTCCCTCTGCTTAATCTTGCAAATACAGATTTAAAACATGAAAATTGTTGAAGCTGGTGTATTCTTGAAAGGTGTTTGTTTTTTATTACGACCAAATGGCAGTGGAGACCCCTATATTGATATGGATTAGCGAATGTACTTGAATCTTAACTGTTACAAAATCTCGAATATATTTAATAGCTATCATTTTCATTATATCAAAATTGCATAAAAAAAAGATCTGTTTTTCTTAGGTGTGAGGCACTAATTTTAGCGTAACTTTAGTAAACTGATAATTTTAGCGTAACGTTAGTGAACTGACGATAAATTAACATTGACTTTAAAGAAATTAAACATGTAACTTAAACTGTAAAAAAATACTGACTTTACCGCGTGAGGATAAATGTAGTTATAATATTTAAAATGTACTATGTTACTTTCAGGGCTGTATCAAGCCGATTGAAGTAGACGATAAAATATACGGGCTGCCTAACGCTGTGGTGTCTTACGGTGTTAGCCCTAGATGCGTGTGGTGGTACCCATGCCATGCAGGACCCAGTCCACCGTGCGTGCCGCGGGCGACATGTGAGCAACATGGCGTTGATCATTTCACTTGTAAATGTGATAATGATCTTTGTATAAACCCAGATTATGCTGAGAAATATAAGGTATGATCGAAAGGTTTATTTGAAAATATTGTTATATATAATAATGTTAGTTATATAAGCAAACATTATTAAGTACGTCAAATGTAAACGCGGTACTGTGCTGTAAGTTCAATTTTTTTTCAGCAAAACAAATTACTTTCATATGGGTACTTTGGTAAGAAAATTAAGCACGGTATTAAACTCCTTAAAGTTGTGTGGCGAGTGAGGAATAGAATGTCTTCACAGTGAAAATTAGGTTCCCTTTTCAAATCAAATCTGAAGTTCCTACTGCCTACCCCACCATTTGCAGAATATAGTGTGAGGCTACTTTTCATATAAATAAAAATGAATAAAAATATCAATTTTACTCACTCTCACTCTGTTTCATGCTGTACATGGCTAGGTAGGCCAAGGGAACTTGGGAACCTAGTGCTAAGACATTCCGTTCCATTCCCCACTTTCCAAATTGGAAGCATGGCGCATTGAGTGGTGAACTCAACAATGTGTTTTGCCTTGTGCTACCAGAGCAAATATCGACTATTTCTTTCCTCGAATGGGGATTGAACCCATAACCTGTCATATTTAAAGTCACATGCTTGTGCTCCTGTGTTAAAATTAACCTCAATAATAAAACTTATTTTTACTTTTAGGTCTTCTCTAAATTGAGCAGTGAACTAGAATTAGTAGCATTATACCCACTAACAGTACAAGAAGGTGGCGTAGCAGTCATCACTACGCAGAATGTTGATGTTATTTTAGACCATCATAAATATGGTGTGAGACCTTCCGGAGTTCTGCTACATGTGGCTCAGTCACCTCAGCATGGTCGCATTGCTGTTGACTTGACTTTACAAAGAAATTTACCTCAGTATAACTTTGTGGAGGGAGAGAAATCCAAACAGTTCTTTACGCTTATGGATTTGTCAAGAGATAAGGTTTTTATACAACTTTTACATTACTTTTACGAATGTTTTTGTTAGGCAAAATTCCTATCTTTTATTTATAAATCTTATATAATTATTTATCAGTATGTCATCCTTCTCGAATCCTAAAAACAATTTGTGCTTACCTGTGGCTTCCCTTATGGAGCCAAATACAAATAGTTCACTGTGTGTTCAAATTCACTCTGACCCCACATACAATAGATTACATCAAAACGAATAACATGATGTAATAAACCCGGTAATATGCCTATTCTATAAATTTCCTTCTTCTAGTCCTGGCATTAGTGTATTCAACTAAAGCTTAAACAGCTTAACTTAAAGCTAGTTTTACTTTATAATGCTACTAGCTCACAACAACACAGTATAACCACATTGCAATTGACAGGTCCGCTACGTTCACGATGGATCGGAAAACCACCAGGACGCTATAGTTCTTGAAATGGAATTAATGCCTGAAGCTAAATTCACTTTGCCAAGTTACCTACAAGGCCGTAACACCTTCGTACTCCATGTCAATGTTACACCAGTTAACGATCCGCCGGTACTTAGTCTACTTCCTGGCAAAGTTTTAAGACTTACACAGGTTTGTATACTACTGATCAACTCAACAATATATATATATATTAGTTAACTACTACAAGGAATGAATTAGTTTTATACTTTACACCTTAACTAATTATATTAAATTTAAATTAAACGAAATTTGCAGTAAATCCTTTATATTGATCAGCTAGTTAGATAGTAAATTTAGTATAGTTCCACCACAATGTCTTTGTAACTAATTCAAAAATAAATATAATTCAGTTGTTGTTATTACCTATCTGTAGTAAAATTATTAATTATTTCCAGTGATCTTGTAACATCTGCACAAGCACAATATTATCACTTTTAATAAAAAATCTCATTTCTTTTATGTTACATTCTCCTATTAGAGGTCCATATGACATTTTATATTAAAAATCAAATTTACTCATTCTTTCATAAAAAAGCTAAATCATTGTCTTTTATTTCAAGCATGATAGGATTGTCGTGCTGGAACATTAGTATGGGACAATATTAATGTTTCAGTTGTTTAATTTTAACCTTTCTTTATAATATACATTTTGTTTTCAGAATATTACATGCGCTTCAATTAATTTTTTTGAGTTGCTTTTGAGTAGTTGCATGTTTTGTTTGGCACAATCCAAAAATAACTCGAAGTAGAGATTAAATTGAGTGAGTATAATTTATAGCATAACATTATTAACAATTATATATTCTTTTTTAGTTTGAATGATATTAACACCAAAAATAATGAATTTACTCTCAGGTCAACTATAAGGAAAACAAAGTCAGAGTTATTGTAATTTTCATATTAAACAGAGCACTAAACTCTTTGTTTATTCTAGTATGATTACAATAATCGTACAATTATATTTTAGAACAACAATAAGATCAGTGAAAATACTTGTTAATATATGAAAAGTTAAGAAAGCTTATCTTGCACTAAACTTAGTAAATCACTAAATCCATATATGTTAATTAACGAAATGTCAACCTCAAATTTATGAGTCAGCCCCCTCTGCATGTATGCATGAAGTATACTATTAGAATTACAACTAATACAAAATTACTATTTCATTTTGTGATTCACATTATTTATTTACTCTCAATATTACAAAGAATATAAATTTACTTGGAAATTAATAAACAATTTATTTGTAAATCTTAATTGATCAATCTATAATGTTTCATCATTTTAAACAATAGAGCATTTTGTTGAAAAAACAAAATCATTAGAGATAGTTTAACTTTCCAAAAACAAGCCCTGTTAAAGTGAAATTGAATTGAGTATTTCTTAAAACATTTTACTATGAAGGGGAGATTAGTACAGAAATAATAATAATGTACCAATGCTACATGATAAGTCTACTTGCGTTATTCCAATATTAATCATGTACAAGTCTTAGTTAGGATGATGTGGGTCTGGTATTACTTATTGTTGATACAGAACACAATTAATATATTGATTTGTTAGTTATAATTATTTGCTGAAATATACATTATAATACGAAACAATAATAAGTTACTTAACATTATTAATAATGTATGAGAGTAACCAATCTATGTTAATACTCAAAATGTGTGTAAAAACATTACATATCAATAAAATAACTTTGACAATTGACAATTATTTATTGTAGGGGACAAGGAAAGTTATTACATCTGAAGTATTAAAGGCAGAGGATCCAGACACTCCTCCAGAGGATCTTCTTTATACTGTGTTGCATGGGAAGAATGAAGCTAATAGGTATTTTGTATAATGCATTATTATTACTTGTTATCTTATAATACTTTCAATTATTTTAGAGAGTGTATTGAAAATATGAATTTAATACTTATTTGCTGTAATATATATATATATATATATATATATATATATATATATATATATATATATATATATATATATATATATATATATATATATATATATATATATATATATATATATATATATATATATATATATATAACTAACTGTTTTGCATTACAACAAAACTATTATTATGTATTAGAATAAACACTATGTCGTGAGAAGACATCCGTGATTTTAGTTTATGGCCCTATAAACTTATGAATATTACAGAGCAGCAGCAAGGTCGGCTAATTTAGCTACTCTGGAGGCGACCCTACCGCGATTATTGGTGCGAACACATACGTTTATTCATATCCGACAGTTGTTTTGAGTCTTAAGAGTGGTTGTTAATTTTAAAGTGTCAATTGATCTTTTCATATATATGACATTAATGTTTGATTGTCTACGTACGAGTGTATGTGCCGTCTCCACCACTTCCAGCTCTGTAATACCGCATATACCGCAAAGATCTGCTTTAGAGCACTTTCTTTCGAGATGTGTGATCGCCCTTTCTATGTTATAAATTTGATATGCTATCCTAGTCTCTAACAAGTTCAGAATTTCCGGAACTTGTTTCTATATTGGAACAGGTCTGGTCAAAGAAAATAGGCCAAGTAAAGTGAAGGCTCTGTTTAAGTGCTGCACCTCTTGATTATATATCAACAGAAAAAACCTATGTGTCTCTTAGCACGTTTTACATTTATTTACCTTCCGTTGGCGTTAAGATATCAAAAATCACAAATTCTTTGAATGAACGGATGTGTTCGCGCCAACCATCACACGGTCTTTAGGTGTCAAAAGTAGGTAAACTAGCAGTTAATCTAGAAGTTTCTAGTGCTATAGACCAAAATCACGAAGGCGGAGGCGTGAGACGCAGATTCTCACTAACACTGTTTTAGAAAAAGTATATGTGTCTAAAATAAAAAAAAAACAATTTTATTATTAGTGGCCATATCGAAATGTCTGGTCAGCCAGTGGACTCGTTCACGCAGCAAGACATCGACTCCGGTGTGATATCATACGTTCACGGCACTGGTGAGAAACAACTTAATAAGACATCGCTTCGCCTTACGCTACAGGTAAATACAAATGTTTTCTTTTTTTTTCACTTCACATAAGTCGTGATAGAAGTAACCTAATATTAAAATACTAATGCCCGATTTTAGAGATATTGCGGCGGAACTCAACGCATTGTTTTGTAACCAGAGCAATGATATAAAATAGTGCATTCACCCAATTGGGAATCGAACCCACAATCGTGTGCACAGTCGGAGTAAACGAACTTAAATTAATGTTTATATTTATATATTTGAAATATATAAATATAAACATTAATTTAAGTTCGTTTACTCCGACTGTGCAAAATGTAAAATTATTATAAAAACAACAACCCTGACTGCATAACAACAAAAACGAATAAAGATTCTAATAATTCACTAGGAATAAGTTGGGATCCCTTGAAAATTCTCTCCTTTGACTTGAATTTGACTCCTTTAAGATTAAATTGGTCGAATGAAAAACGGTTGTTATAGACTCTTTTTACTTATATTTCCTTTAATTGTTTTGTACGTAATTGTATTTATTATCAATTACATCATTGACTGACCTGATCGAATAAAGTATTTTTTAGAAATACGTAAGTTGACGCAGATAAAATGGCAAAAAATAGCATACCAAGTGACACATTCACATATTTACCAGAATCATGAAGTTTGACCAACATGCAATCGTTTGGGTCGGGGTTGTTTCAATAGGTTCATTTTAAGTTGTATTTAAAATAAGAATTAGGAGAAGATGGGAGCAAGAGGACGTCTATTATGCGTAGAAATTAGAATAGGAACATAGTCACCGATAGGATTAGAAGGGAAGGGGAGATAAGAGAAAGAGAAGAGAGGGAAAGGTCAACGGCAGTCTTTACCCTACGAGTCCACCGGCCAGCAACCATGTCTACTAGTTGAAGCCCTGAAAGAGAAAATCCGTCACAGTAATAACAACCGTACCCAACTGTGCGAGTGTTAAAACCACCCGGGTCCCAACACAGAACTAGGAGGGCAGGACTAGATAGCAAAAAGAGCTCAAGGAAAAAGGAGTATGTAGGATGAGGGATAACATGAATGGAAAGAAAATATTAAAATCAATAATGACAGGTTTATACGACGTAAGAAATAATTTGAAGTAATGCGTGCTTTTTACCACTAATACTTTTACTATTCCACTACAGTAAGGATAGTGGTGCCGCTGTTTAGTAAGTTTAGGGCAATAGGGAATGTTGCCCACAAAGGTTTTAGATAAGGCAACCATTATATCTTTTGTAGGTTATGTTGTATCTTCTTCTTCATTGTTAAAAATACACTCATCGTTGAATTCCACTATTCAAAACGCAATTTATCGTATAATAGGAAATGGCCTGTCTTAATAGTAAATCCCCTTTTACATTTTTCATTCTGCTTTGTTTTTTAAAGCAAAACGAAAAATGTATACTAAAATATTTATTTGTTTTAAGGTATCAGACGGTATAGAAACGAGTGGCCCCGGCGTTCTTCGTGTATCAATAGTGCCGCTGCAAGTCCGTCTAGTAAACAACACCGGTTTGTTCCTGGTTCATAACTCATACGCTATCATCACCTGTGATAACCTGACGTTTACTACGAACGCAGATGAAACTAATGTGCATGTCAAGTAAGTAGTAATAATATTAATATTTAAAATTGATGCTTATAAACTAGAATAGATAACTTATAAAAATAATTTTAATCTTTTGCACTCTGAATGTTTTTTTACACAAGAGTGCGGTAACTCCGTGACATTTTGAACAGGCGCAATTGCGACGCCGACAAGGGCGCCTACAGAGTTAGTGCAATGAAAGTGTATGGCGCAATAGTGGCGCCTACAAAGTGCAAAGGATTGATAATTATTGTAGTAAAGTTGTTTTGAATTTATGTTACATAATCAATAGAGTAATTCTTTATTATTATTATTATTATGCCTACCTATTTTTTTATAATTTTCTTTATAGTTGTAATGTTGTTAAGTGTAAAACAATATTTTTATAGATATGACATAGTGAAACCTCCACAATTTGGCGTGGTAGAGCGTCTCAGGGTGTTAGACAGTACTTGGCAAACTGTTGATTCATTTACAAGCGAGATGATTAACTTTGGCCGTGTAAGATATATGCATATCCTTGGTAATCCTACCCATGATGAGTTTAAGGTAAACATCCACCAAAACAGTATTATATTATATTTATGAAACTACGTACAAGTAAAACCTTTTCTAAATATATTTTTTGTTATCAGTTCAAAGCCTCTGTGGGTACTGTACGAACGAACACGCTATATGATTTTCGACTCACGTTTATAAAACTCGAATTGTACCAATCTACGAACGAAGAATTAGTGTTAAATAACACGAGGGAGGCGTTCATATCGTCCCTACATCTGAAATTCAAAACGAAACCAATCACTTTACCTGGTGATAGAATAATTTATACCATTCTTAAGCCACCGAAGTATGGCATTCTTCACTTATCCTCAGGAAAACACCACTTACAAATACATAGTTCATTTACACAGCAAGATATCGATGCAGACCTTCTATGGTATAGACTACACCGACGAGCCTATTCTCACATTCAAGATGAATTTACATTCGTAGTAGGAGCTACGGAATGTGAAAATATTACTGGAGTTATTACCATCCGACACGTTCCCGGCACTTCTACTTCCGACCACTTGTCTGGAAGAGTGCACACTACTTTAGAACGCCTTCAAGTTATAGAAGGTTCTCGAATGGCGATACCGGCAACCCATCTCAATTTTAGAATAGATGTTGTGACGAATTTAGTTTTTAACATAACACATTTACCGAAACATGGAAAAATAGAAGTAATAACAGATAGCTTAAAGATTTTAAGAGACAACACAACGTATTTTACACTTCAAGAGCTAAATTCTGACAGAGTATACTACTCGCACGACGACTCCGAGAGTAGACATGACTCTTTTCATTTTATGGCGCTTAGTCCAGAGCCGGAGGATTTTCAATATGTCGGTGTGTTCCATATAGATATAATACTTAAAAATGATAACAGCCCGGTACGTGCCCATGAGAAGGTATTCCACATAGTGCATGGAGGAGCCAGACTTATAACGTCTAGAGACCTAAGTTACACTGATGCTGACGTAGATACAAAGCCTTCAGATATTATCTATACTGTTCAAAGATTTACAAAAGACCCGCCCAATGGAGGTATTTTCCGCGCCGACAATCCGTCAGAGCAAATAGCTCAGTTCACGCAAGATGACATAAACAAAAACCTTGTCTTGTTTAAACACCAGGGGAAGGAGTACGGAAAGATATCATTTTGGATATCAGATGGACTGTTTGATGTTAATGGCAACTTGGAAATTCAGGCGTCTCCACCATTTATACGGATGTATCCTACAAACGGTTCTATAGTGGAAAACGGAAAGGCGGTTGTTATTACCACTAGAGATATGCAAGTATGTATTTATTTTATCATTGTGTTTTGCTTAATTTCCATATAGGAAAATCCTTTTGTATGAATTGGTCTCATATTCTGCAATTCAATATTTAGATGTTATAAATATAAGTTAAAAGATTGTTCATTAATTTCATTGTTATCTTCTATCATGAAGGTGGACACAAACATGAACTGCCTAGAGGAAGACATCCGTTACGAAATAACTCAAGAACCTAAACATGGAGCCGTAGAAGTTGGTGAGGGACAAGGAGCTATTAGTTTTACACAACTCGACGTAGCCGCCGCAAGAGTTTCTTATAGACATCGCGAGCCAAAAACACCTACAGATATGTTTAGGTATTTTAGTTTCTTACGCATTGAAGGTTAAAGCTACCTTACTATTTATTAATATGATGTATTTTCATCATTTAGCCATTAGTTTTATTGCTAATAGACTAAGTTCAAAACTGAACTTATATATATTTATAGACTTTTTTAACATTTGGATTAAATTTTATTTCAGATTTAAAGTGATGTGTTTAGAGGCATGGGGAGAAGGTTTTTACCCTATTAAAATTTTCCCATCAAGTTACTGGGAACCTTTGAAAATTACTACTAACAAACCACTTACAGTAGAGGAGTCAACCAGCGTCAACATAACTAAGAATATATTAGAAGTAAGCATATTAAAACCTACTAAAAAAGTGCGACGCCAGGAAATTTCTGTGCAGCGTTAGGCTTAACTTTAAATTGACAGAAATTGTGAAGTTGGGTTATCAGGACTTCACAATATATTCACATTAAAATTATTATCTTTAATTTATTTATTGTACTACATTCATGAATAATTATAATTTTGTTCTCTTAGGTAATGCATATTCAAATTGAACCTTCGAACATTGTCTATCAAGTGACAGAAGGACCTTATCATGGCTGGCTGGAAATATCATCTACTCCAGGCACAATAGAAATGGAAAACTACAATGAAGAACCTATACACACAAAACTGTTTGATCAATCTATTATAAACTCTAATCGGCTTGTATACGTGCAGTCTGGAGTAAATCGTACTAGGGATAGAATAAAAATGGATGTCACTAATGGAATTGTTTGGCTCAGGGGTGTTGAACTGATTGTTATAATAATACCTGAACATTTTTATGTAACATCATCTAATTTGACAGTCATAGAAGGAGAATCAGTGAGTGTGAAACAAGATTTATTTAGAATTGTAACAGATTATTACAGAGGTAAAGTGGTATCATATAAAGTAACACAAAAACCGAAATATGGCAAAATCATGATGGGAGATCAAGAGCTGTCATTGCTACCCATACTGAAGCTTAATTCCGGTAATATATTGGTAAGTGTTTTAATATTTTTACTTGATTGTAATTAACGATTTCATACTTTTTAATTATTATATGTAACCGATTAATTATTGCCTTTTTTTATTTATCAAGTAAGTATTATTTTTCGTGCAACATTTTTACTTTAATAGAAGGCAAAAGATTAGATATTCATTTTTAAAATAATATATAACTTATAGTAATAATATATAGTTTATAAAACACTGAACGCTGTCTACGCGTACAAAAATATATGACTTATTTTCACATTTCGCGCACAAAAATATATGACTTATTTTCACATTTCTCTTGAGCCGAACGTGCAAGCGACAGACATATACCACCAACCTATGCAGGTGCTGTAATAATAGATTACTATATTGTTAATTTGTCGAAAAAAAGTCTATCACTACTTTGTATTATATGAAACCATATTAAAATTCAGTTCGTAAAAGAATGCAAATTTTATCAATGTTTTATTATGATGTCATCCACTTAAATTATGTATTTACATATTTTTTCATTTTTAGTATGTTAACGATGGTTCTGAAGAATCTTCAGACTCAATAAAACTAGTAGCAATTACTGAAGGAGGAAAGGAAAGTGAACCATTCTTTGTTAGAATTAACATAATGCCAGTGAACGATGAACCTCCAATAGTAGCTGCTAACACTGGTCTGTGTGTTTGGGATGGCGGCACATTTACATTTACTAGGAACGAATTGTGTATGTATTATATATCTCGTGGAAGAATTTAATTTCTATTTTTATATACATGATTCTCATAAATATAAATTATATTAGCGCAAAGAAAAATCTGTTAATGATTGTCTATTTATCAGAACACGAATGATAAATATTGCAATTTAAACTAATGTAATTAAATAAAATTCTTTTGCAGACGTCAACGATATTGATACACCACTGAAGAATGTAACAATAAGAGTAGTTGATATTATTTCTGGCTACATTGCTATAAAAGGCGATCTCGAAAATCCTGTCGACCATTTCACACAAGCCGATATTGATAACAGACAAGTAATTTTTGTCCACAAAAGTAAGTTAATAATGTCCGTCTTATATGCATGCTAAATATAATAGTTAATTTTTTATTTGTTATTATTCAATATTCTTTAGGAATATGTTGTTGCGTTATTTATCTGATAATACATATACATTTTTTTCAGATGGTTCAAAGGGCAAGATGATATTTAATGTTACAGATGGATTTCACGAGTTGTCAAAAATAACTTTTCTCATAACAACAAAATCGGTGTCATTAAAATTGGTTAGAAAACAAACATTGCGTGTTTTCCCCCTGATGAGGGAGCCTCTAAACAACTATATATTAATGTCCAAATGTTCAGATCCTTCTAGAAATATAATATACAAAATCGACAGAGCACCCACGTTGGGTCGATTGATAATATTAAATGGTGAAAATCATCACAGATCTATAAAACAATTCACCCAGCAAGATGTCAACGATTCTTTAGTATACTATGAACATACGCACCCATTCTCCGATTTGTACACTAATGACTCTTTTATATTCACGGTAGAAGCAGCCCTGGCTAAGCCGGTAGTTGATCAAATATTTAATGTAGATATATCAGTGTCTTCCGGTGGGCTCTCCAAATACGTGTTTATACCACAAACCAAAGTTCAAGAAGGTGACAAGGTGCCCTTACGGGTGAACGTGACGAACGTCATAACGTACCTAGAAACACAAGCTGGAGTAAGACAGCCACAAATAGAGGCGCAGTGGTCGAATCCAACTCACGGTCAACTAAAACCATACTTGTCTTCGCTAACGCAGGCCCAGCTTGAGGGCGGCGTAGTTACATACGAACACGATGATTCAGATACAATACAAGACAAAATAGATATGGCCCTATATTTGCTGCCAGATTATGTCCTCTTGTGCAATGTCACTATACCCATAAATATTATTCCTGTCAACGACCAACCATTTCGGTTGCTTACTGATTCCCCTCAAATACAAGTCGTCCAAGGTGAAAACTACACATTAACTAAGAATGATTTGTCGACTGAAGATGCCGATACGGGACCATCTGGCATTTTATACGATATTATTAGTGGACCGACACAAGGCCGCTTAGTGATGTTTGACAAAAACCAAACAATGGACGAAGCGCAATCTATAAATAAATTTACACAAGAGGATATAAACAACGGAAAAATTGTTTACGAGCACTCTGGATTGCTACAAACGGCTACATTCTATTTTAGAGTATGGGATGGGCAGTTTAAACCTACCTACACAGTGTTTACGATAGATGTGATCCCAGTAATATTGAACGCGACGTCGCTCCATCCGATATACTTGCAGCAAGGTTCCAATGTAGCATCAGTAACTATTGACCAGATACATATAGAGACAAATGCAAAGAAATCCAAAGTTTGGTATAATATCACAAGACAACCTGTTCACGGAATGATTTACTTGGGACGCAACCCGGTAACATACTTCTCTCACAAGGATCTAATGGATAAAGTTGTTATTTATATGCAAAATGATATGACCGTTGCTAACGACAGTTTTGATCTTGTAGCCTATGTGCATAATAGTAATACAACGTTACCTTTTACAATTAATGTTATTGTGCAACCGTTGATGTCGTTGGGCAGTTTAAAAATAGAAGACGATAAAGGCAAACTTACTCTCGGTAACTTGGATGCCACTGAACTGGCTAAGCTGACCGCCAGTGATCCAGTCTACACAATCATAAAGAAACCCAAATATGGAACTATCAAGAAGATCATTCGAAGTTCAGGGGAAAAAACTAGTGCAAGAGAAAGAGAAGTAGCGTATTTTACCCACGAGGATGTTAAAGCTGGCGTCATATACTTCGTAGCGAAAAAGAAATTGAGTGACTTAAATGGACTAGAAGACAGTCTTAAGTTCTTGCTGGCAGCAACTATATTCCAACCGGCGTCTGGAGATTTAAAAATTATGATAGGAAGTCGACAAAAGAAGAATTTGCCAGGGCCTAATGATCCTGAAAGTCATGAAGGTGTACCTGTAAGTATTTTATATAATTGCAACTATAAATTCTTAATATTTAGAGAAAAATATATAACAAGAATATAGATAGATGAAGTAAATATATTTTCTACAGGTGGCAAATGGAGAGTCCTCCTCGTATTACATGATGATATTAATGGCACTACTCGGGGTAGTATTGGCAATTATAGTGATATTTGGCCTGCTCAAATGTCGTCGATACATGATGAGGGACCAGAACGCTTTGGTCAAGATTCATGGGCAAAGTCAGGGTGCAGTGGCTCCTATACCATTGCCACGTCCGCCTGATCACTTAATGCCATCTCCGTCTCAGGCAACGCCACCTATCAAGAGGTTTGAAACTTTGATTTATAATTAATTGGAATGTTTATGTAGAATTTAAAAGATGGATTGACAAATGGTTTTGGAAATCTACCGTTAAGACACTCAGTTTTCATTAAGTTCTCACTAAATTCTCATTGAGAAACTTCCGTTTCCCGCTTTCCGCCCAATTTTGAAGGCATTGTATGTAGTAGAACGCAACGCCGCGCTTGCCTTGTGACTAGAGCTAGGAAATGAATATATTAAATGAATTTTAGTTCTTGAATAAAGGATCGAACCCACAACCTGTCGTGTCGCGCTTACTTATTTACACGTTTGTGCCCTTGGGCCACGACAGACACCATGTGATTTTTGAATAAAAAACCAAATATTTTTTTTACGTTTATGACAAAATATGACACTATTTAGCTAATACTACTCATTATTAATATACTCATGTCTCCTTTACCTATAATAAATAAATTGCGCTTAAAAAATCAGTTTAATTAAAACATTTATTATTATAGAAGTTTTATTGTATTTCCTCAGTTCCAAAACATTTGAACGTGAATTTACAAAATTTTATCCAGATACGTCTCATCAGAGCAATCGGTCCACACCGGTACCAGCACGCCCCTGCCCTCGGCGGGTAGTGTGGCCTGCAAAGTGACACCGCTAGCTGATGGCCTGCCAGACCTCAACGCGAGATATCCTTATGGTGCTGAGGATCATACCGACGTAAGATATCTATTACTATACCTGTACTTATAATATATCTGAAACTGTTCACTGTCTGTACATGGAAATTATATTAAAGGAAATCTTATAGGGACGTCGCTTATTTGCATGATTAACATCCTCTGTAAGAGTATTTAGGCCCTGTCGCTAAGGGTTTGACCATACACTTATCTAAGAAACGGCTATCCATATTTAAATGCAGTTTTCGCTATTATGTTTTGGCAAATTTTCCTCACCATTTCGTGTTTGTTTTATTTAAATCGGTTAATAAAAAAATAATACGTCAATTTAAAATATTTATATTGGCAATATTGTTACAAAAATATTATTCATTTGGTTGAAAATTTAGTTTTCAATATATAGATATGGTCTTATGTTAATAAACCAAGAAAGTATTTACAATTAGAATATAAAATAGAGTAATTGAAACGGGCGACGCCATGGGAAGCTCACACAAATGAGGTTGCGAGCCACAACTCGTAATATATTCTTTTTACTATACTGTCTTTATTTTTAGATATTTAAAATAAGAGACTAATCATTTCATTATATTTATATTAAATAACTTATTATTCAATTTGAGTAGATTTAAGTATAATTTATAAATAATTACTGCAAGGCAATATAATACTTATCAACAGTATTACTAGGACGGTTTTGTTTGTATGCGGTAATTAACATTGCAAAATGATATTGAGGCCTGTCGTGGCGCACTTGTACCTGAAAAGTGTGTGACTGTAACCAGCGTATTGTGGGCTCGATACCCACTCGAGGAAATGAAATATTTAATATTTTCAATTTAAATATTTAATGTTTTCACTTCTTCGCTCTGGTAACAATGCAAAACGCAGCGTTGGATTCCGCTACTCAACGCGCAATACCTCAAATTCGGCGGAAAGTGGGAAAGGGAAGTGGAACGGATTGTCTTAACAATAGGTTCCCAAGTAACCTCCGTCTACCCTGACATGTGTGGGATACAGCGTGAAGCTGTAAAAAAATATATTCTTTTCATTAACATAACCTTTTCCAACAGGCTGAAGACTGGAGTAGCTACGAGGCAAGTGAATCGGCGTACCCGATCCGAGCGCCTGGTGCGGCGCCTGCGAACCCCATGCTGAGACGTAACCAATACTGGGTCTGACCCGCGGACACCTACACACTGCCAAGGGCGCCCAAACAATGTAAGTCTATCTATCCTCTATCAATCAACTATTGTCTAGTGTTTTCAATTCCATAGGCAACGTAGACGGGATAGCAGTCGCCATAAGTAACCTATATTTACGATCGCGGAATGTTTTTCCTATTGGAATACTCACGTAATATTTACATACACTTATACAATAAATGGAAGACAATGGATCAAATGATAGTATAATATTGTTACACGTCGTACTAACCTACCAAGAAAACGGAATAATTAGATAATATTTTATGTTTTTAAAGTATGTTTCCGGACTTGAAAAAAATATTTTATAGAAAACATAAAAATTCGAAAGCGAATATTAACTTGTATAGATAGTGTATCTTATTAGCTTAACTAATGTCAAAAGTATAACCTTATTATGCTTTTTGAACTGTGTCATCAGTTTTGTAGATGCTTTTTTGAAGGCATTTAAAACATATAATGTTTTATTTCGAAATTTTCTGCTTAACATGTATATTATTGTTAAATTGCCTAGTAAATTTAAAATTTAGTTGACTAAAAAACAAAAATGTAAAGCCAAAGCAACTCTCGAAAAGGGAACGGAGAGTAGTAACCAGTGTCTTCATTATAGGTTTCCTCTGCCTTCTGTGTTGAACCTAAAAAAATGTTTTTGAATAAAAAATGACTATTTTATAAAATGTTAATTAATATTTTCAGCAACGTTTGCAAGTCACCACAACTGCATGACGTTGAACCGCCGGCCCCACAGGCGTGGTATGGACTTCGTCCCTACGCCCTTCCTGCTAAGTAACTATAAGGTCACCAAATATTCCAGCTGTGAAGTTACACTATAATTCTAATATAACAGAAATATAACCAAAAAGGAAATATGCGAAAATACTCGATTTATTATTCGATTAAATATATACATGATTTTATGTATTGTCAAAACATGTATTTGTTAATACAATTCTAAATACTCATTTACAACATTTTTCTATACAACATAATTAATAAAGAAATAAATGCAACTACATATATGTGATATCTTCGCATCATTTATATAAACAGTCGTATGCTGTGATTTATAATATTCGTAGTAATAATAATAAAATATAAATAAATAAACAGTATAAAAATACAATAATTGTGACACCATAATGGCTGTTCTAAGACAAAGACATTTTTCATATTAAACTTACATATACATTTTAACATAGTGTAATTCGGTAATTCGTAATTTTTACAAGATATTTAAAATATGGAATTTCTTTTGTGAAGATAATTGGGCCTCTAAAGAAAGGATTGTTATCCCTAATATTAACAATGTAATCATAATTTCTTAGAATAAAATTTTAGGTCATGGAGTGTACTTACAATTGTATTGTTAATTAATTATGAGGTATCAAAATACAAAATATTTACAATATTGAAGATTTTTGTACGTCAACCAATTAAGCCACAATACATCAATGATTCTTTTATGATTTATGAAAGGTTTGTAATATGCTTATTTTAAAATAGTCCAAGAGAACTTCAATTTTTTAAACATTTTTTTTTCTTTCTTATATCTATACTTTTATTGGTTTCATTTTAAGTAATATTTTTTTGTAATGAACAATAATAATGAAAATGTGCCAAAGATATAAATAAATTTGTAGCCCACCAAAAAATGTAGGTTTAACTGAGTTAAGTATTAACAGTACAGTTCATATTTTCCGTATAAAAGGCGCAACGTTTTATGATATCTGAAAAATAAGGGTTGAACCCGTGCATGTACACAGCCTCTTACATAATATTTAAATCGTAGACGACCGCTTCACTGTGTATTAGTAAAAGCAAGTTATAATAATATATCAGTTTTCAACAACTTAAAAAAAAAAGTATAATTGTATTAAACAAATTGACAAAAATGATATTGATTTCAAATACATATTTTTGTCAGCTTCACACTGCCCCACACAAGGCAAGATAGGCAGAGAAAATCTGGCAACCTAGTGTTAAAACACTTCGTTGCGTTTCCCAATTTTAAGGCATTGTGTGCTTAGTGGCGAAACTCTATGCCGCGCTTTGCCCTGTTGCCATAGCGAAGAAAATGAAAATATTAGATATATCAGCAAAACGATAACATTGTAAAAGAGACTCACTTGCATGTACCCGCGGGGACACCTACAAGTGTCCCTGTGGTACTCAGAGTACGTGTGATTGTACAAGAACCTCGTAACACGTTGCGCTTGTAATTGAGGTTATTCAATTATGATATTTTAATATTATACTGATGTAATGTTACATTTATGCAATGTTTAATTATTGTTAGATATATTTTATTTCTATTGTACTCTGTAAGTTTTCATTATATAAATGCTTATTATAATTATATAATTTTTGTAACATTGCCTTTTAATATAAATTCGCTGCTTGTATTTTAGGTGTAAACTAAAATTTGTTTTTAGTATTGTGAATTTTTTAGGCTATTTTGAAATAATATTTTGTTGGCGAAATTCACAATACGAAAAAAATTTGGATTTAGTGTATTTTTATTTTTATGAGTTTGATTGACATACATTTTATATAGGTAGGTAAATATGGAAACAAACTAATTTAAGTAGCTTTAAAAAACTAACAGTGAATGATTTGCAATGGTTCCCATTTTAGCCAGCCACCTAAGTATTCACTTTTTTATTTTACCGAGTGATTAACTCTATTTCTACAAAACACTTTGTAGCATTAGATAGCAGGACACGGCATTAAAATATTTATCGAATAATTCAACTATTTAATCGTTACAAACTAGAATTATATATTTTTAATAAAATATCATAGTTATTATTTAAGATATTGCATTTTCTGTCTTTAGAATAACATATTTTGCTTTATATTATGTCGTGTGTTGTTTTTGTGCCATTTTAAAGAATTAGTCATTCATAATTCTACTTAATGAGTTTCGAAACTAAAACTTCAAGTTACTTTTATTAAAATTAGTACAGATATACCATCGAGATTTAATTGAATCTCACGAGAATCGTTTAAATAATAATTATTTATATTAAATACAAATTTTAGTTTGTCTATACAATATTAAACCATGAAATTATGGATGAAAAGAAATAGATGGCCTTAGAATATTACGGTTTTTTTTGCAAAATTTTTGAATATAAGAGGAGTGATAGTAGATTGTAGTTTCAGAAATATTTGTATAGATATCATTTAAGATACAGTGGTTTTTATCTTTCAAATTAAGATTTGATGCCTCTGTAGCGTTTGTACGCATTTTATAGTTGGACAAGTAGATATTTATAAATGTATAAATAAATCTTCAGAGTGATTGTGTACTATCAAGTATTCTGGGAGATTTTCATTGAAATTTAGAACTTTAATGCTGGTGTTGAAGTGAAAAGTTCCTAATTATGCCAAAAAGAAGATTTTACGTTACAAATGTCCTGAATGCAAGCGATCCGCCATCTTATTAAATTAAACAATTTTATCCGATCATATATTAAACGTATACCTTGTTATTTGCAAGTTGTTGCTGCACGTAGTGTCGATCTAACCGCCATTAATACGATATGTGTGTACCATATATCTTAAAATAATTTGTATTCAGTATGCTTAAGACTGTTTATAATCACATTAATGGAGTAATGAAACAACTTATAGATAATGCGGCGGTTCGCGTGCGTATTGTTCTTTTAGTGCCTCAACAGTATTGTGAAATGCCAAATTTTCAGTGCCATACATTTGTAAGCTAAGTTGGTATTGAGATGAAATTTTTTTTGTAAGGCGTTGGGAATACATTTCCTTTCCGCCTGTTAGGTAGTAAACAAGATTTTAATAAATAACTTGACAGGATTATGGATTTCATTTAAAAAACCAGTCCTTATATTATTTTAATCAAGTAAATGAACAGGTGATTAGTATTATTAAAGGTATAATATATCACATGATTTCTTATAGAAGTAAACTTAAATATTAAAACAATGCATCAGTCGCCTTGTGACATTCATTATTTTATTTGTACAAAAAAAATCTACAACAATACTTAACATACCATACATAACATTCTTATCTTTAATCATCCTTACAAGTAACTTAAACAAAGATAATAATAGCTCAATCTACTTCTAGTTTCCTAAAGTTGCCAGTGAGTCCCCGCATTGCGTCGCCCACAGCGTCTGCGCCTGCGCACGTGTTGGCGCCAGCTCGTAGCGCCGATATAGCGCCCTCTCGCGCCGCCTCGCTGTACATTTCTAGGCGCACAGCCATTTTGTCATTCAGCAGTAATATATCACGCTTGCGTGCTAGCTCCACTTTCCATAAATCTGAAAATAAAGGTTTTATAATGTATGTAGTATATTTATACTAGTATGAATATTACTATGATATGAAAGACAATGGCCGTTTTCGAATTATCAAAACAGCGGTTATTACGTACCACAGATGCGGTAAAATTCGTGATACTTTGACGTTGCATGTGACTTGATTCATGCTTACAGTACTGACGGGTCGGAGCATCAGCATCGTGAGCATAGTTATTATTTTGACGTTCCACGTCAATGTCACTGCCTTTGCTCGTCGTCCCTTTGCTCGTTTACGAAAAATGCTTGGAATACAAGCATATGCAAAGAAATATTAATAAATAATATTAATAAAAATGCCGCTGTCATTAATATTATTTAATATGTCTGCCTAATGAGGACCTACATACCTATAGTAAAGTCTATGTTGTTGATGGCATTTGGTAAGGTAATAGAAACAATAACAATTGCCGTTTTCCGAATTGTGCACACAGCGATCATAGCGTACCAGAGTGTGGTAAAATTCGTGTGACTTTGACGTCACGTGTAACTTGACTAGTGCTTACAATACGGACGAGTCGGAGCGTTAGCATCGTGAGCATGGATATTATTTTAAACATTCCACTTTAATGTCACTATCGTCACTTTCCTCGATTGCGAAATATGCTTGAAATTTAAGTATATGCAAAGAAATATTAATAAATAATATTAACAAAAATGTCGCTGTCAGGAATGTTATTTGATATGTCTGCCTAATGAGCACCTACATACCTATAGTAGTCTATGTTATTGATGGCATTTGGTAACATAATAGGAACAATAACAATTGCCCTTTTCCGAATTGAGCACACAACGGTCATAGCGTACCAGAGTGTGGTAAAATTCGTGTGACTTTGACGTCACTTGTGACTTTAACGTCACGTGTGACTTTAACGTCACGTGTGACTTTAACGTCACGTGTGACTTGACTAGTGCTTACAGTAAAGACGAGTCGGAGCGTTAGCATCGTGAGTGATTTTATTTTAAACGGTCCACTTTAATGTCACTATCGTCACTTTCCTCAATTGCGAAATATGCTTGAAATACATACAGCATTTTTCCATCTTCATCAGCTACAGTACATACTCCACTCATGTTTATATCAAAAAATGCTCTGTTCGGTTATGTTTAACTTGTAGAATTCGTAAGCACACTCACATGTTGGCCGAATTATTGATACTGCTAACAGACGTTGGTGCGCTCACTAAGTCTGGCCCCACGTTAGCAGTTGAAACGTCGTTATTGTAGTTTGGACAATTTGGAAAACGACCAATGATAAAAAAAATGTTTGTCTGTGTGTTTGTTTACGCTATTTTTATAAACGGCGTAACTGATTTTTAGATTGCATTTTTCACTATTGTAGTTTTGCAAGCTTCTTTTATTTTTATAATATTAATTTTTTGTCTCATTTTAATCCAATTATAATAAAAAAGTTATATTATTTGAAAAAATGTAATTCTACAAAATTGATGTATATAAATGTTTCATTGAATTGGCTGAAAGCTTGCTAAATACTAATATTTAGTATATTTTAATATGCCTACTATTTTTAAAATAATATTGTTATTACAAAACTTAAGTAATGTTAACTACCTACATACATGACGATTTAGTCCAGGTGCGCAAATCCGCGTGTAGCTTCACTAGTTTAACAACATACGCAATTGCGAATTAAAAGTTATATAACAATTATATAAGCAGAAACTAAATTTATTTGTATGAAAATTACTAAGTAGGTATGTACCATACACCTGCCGACCTTAACCTAGTTCAAATCACTTTCTAATAAGAAAATTATTACAAGTGTCTTACGAAATATCCAGAATTAAAAAAATAAGTTCACTCTATAAAACCTTTTCGTGTATATAAAAAAACAACAAAGAAAAAAATACAATTGCCTAAATTAAATAAAGCGCTTCCTGTGTGTGGGTTTGTACGTAAACTTAAACCGTTTAAAGTTACTTAACACAACAACAACAACATACCAATCATTTCTTTCATAGGCATAACTCCGCCGTACTCCTGAGGCAACAACTTCTTATCAATCTCGACATCATCTATCGCTGTATAAAGCTTCACTCTCTTCCTTATTTTCTCTGATATGAGCGCCATTCCGAAATCCAAAGCGAACTTTATCGTGGGGTGAACGTTTACTCCGTATATTTCTTTATGCCTTAATGGTATAGTGCGCTGGAATTAAATTACTTTTTAAATTACAACAATACTTATTATGCTGTCTTAGTCACAAATCATTATATCAGCATATTACGTTGTGATATATTTTTTAAAATTGCTGCAATACAAAATGTACCTCTCCATTCTTCACAATTCTAACAGCTTCCTTGGGAGTGAAAAGAGTGAGATGAGGGAAGCTCACTCCAGATCCATCTGCATAGTGCACAAGACCCCGTACCTGGGTATCCTCGTCTTCCATCAAGGTCTCATAGCATATGCCCATCACTCGGCACATATCTTGATTTGTGTACTTGTACGGATCGAAAACGCCTAGAACATAAAAGTGTTCGAATAATTTTATATAATAATAAATCATAGGGAATATGCATGATTTTTTTTAAAATTTATATTACAAGTATTGCATTTACCACAAATATTCTCTGAGTGTTTCAGGAAAAAACGCTTGACCAGCAATGTTGATTGAAGTACTAATGGTATTCCGATAGCGATACGATAGTGTAGAAAGAATTTAAACATTAACTTTTTATTCTCTTACATATATAACAATGTTATTTTATTTTAGTGTCTGTTCAAAAAACTTATACATAATGTAAAAGATAATACGCAATGAATGAAATAATAAAATTTAAGCAAATATTAATAACTAGATAATGCAATAATTGACTACAATTCGCCCTATTGGGCAGATTCGTAAATATGAAAGATGTTTTAATAAAATAATAAATATATATATATATATATATATATATATATATATATATATATATATATATATATATATATTGTATAATCATATTATTATAGAGTTTTACCATAAATTTAGTATTAGGTGTCGCTCATTTTGTTGAGATATAGCTTGCTAAATGGCTAAACTTACCGCCGGAGCGTGCGTAATATTTTGACCAAAACAAGGAAATGCAAATAATACATTTCCTTAAGTAGGAACCGAACCCAGAACCGCTACACTTAGAGCAATGTTAGGATTTGATTAGTTTTTCTCACGAACACTACTAACACAGTATGCATGTAATTTCAAATTTTTAAAATCTGACATCACATATCATTTTGACCATGGATGGCACATCTTGTAAATTTTAGTTGACCTCGGTTATTTTTAAATATTATTTTATGGGTCGAAATAATAAATAAGTTTATAAAATTTCGGTTAATTGTAATATGATCTTCAAATTACTAAAGATTCGGAAAATAATATTTGAGATAAATGTAAATCTTATACATATTCCCTGTTGTGTCGTCCAATATACAACAGGCAGGCCTGCAGCTCATGCGTCAAAACAAAGCTACGTAGATAGGAAATATTATATATTATTAAGACAGAACTCAATAAAGAAAAATCGTTGTATAAAATAGCCATCAGTACGTCGTTCCACAGTAGCCGATACAAAATACACGCATCAATATCAACGTCGTTTACAATTCAAAAATGGGATTGGCGTTGACTATTCAAGTGTGGCTAAGCTATCTGTATTATTTTAATAATTAGTTAAAGCGATACCTCACATATAGTCAGACATTAATGTTATTTTACATAATATATAGCTATGACGCAGTTTCTCGTTAGTATGGCTCTAGAACTACAAAAATTGACTTACATTATAATAGCAATTAATTACCTGGCCTGTAGATAACAACACGGCGACCTAATGCATCCCTGAAAGGGCTTACAAATATGTACCTGCAACACGAATAATTATTTCACGACAAAATTAAAAACACAAAAGTTATACAATTACAATACGCTCTCTAAAAAGATTGAAATTTACCAATACGGGAACTTAGTTACATTAACTACCTTCCCGTTCCCTTTACTTATGCATCGAACTTAATTTAATTAACTGGCTGGCCTGTGTTTTCCATCTGTGAATCTAATTACAGAAAAGGATTTTGGCAGCGTCTTAAGAAAAACATTATTTTTAATATTTATAATTATAATATGTACCTGTTATTATAAGATAAGCAAAGGTTTTCCATCTGTGAATCATTTTTTTATACTTTTTAAGGTTTTTTACTAATATTTTCCATATTTTGTTATTATAAAATGAATCTATATAGTTTTGTAGATATAATCTCTCTATACAATAAATATCAAACTATACATATAGCTTTTGGCTGTAATGCGACAAGTTTGAAATATTGTACTGATGAAAAATTAAGATAGATCTATAAAAATAGACATATAATTAGGCTCTTACTAATCATTAAGATAAAAAAATCATAAATATAATTTTATTTTTCCTAATTTTAAAATGTTAATCCACACTTAGGAAAAAAATTAACGTCGCGAGAGGCGCGACGAATCGGCTTAGACGGATCAAAAAGCCGCGGGTTCAAATCACGCTACCTTCAAATTTTATACGTTTCCTAAATAAGTATTTTTCATGAATATCTTACGGAACATTTACTGGATGTATATCAGTAGTTAGTCAAATTTTGGTGATATGTACTTATTTTTTAATTGTAATATTACTTACCCTAAGTTTATGAGCTCAGTCATTACTGGTAGAGTCCAATCTAGCTGATTAAAAGCAATACCCCAGGACTGTCGGAGAAGGATGTAACGCTCGATCGCCTCTTGAACCATGGGAACGCTGAACTTCTTTGTGCGCAAGAATCGAAGAAAGAAGTTCGCATCTGATGATATTTTATTTTGAATAAAATAGTAATTTAGGTGTTGTACGTAACTTAGCTTTAAATAGCACATACTATCACTTTTTTATATGAATTTAATTTAATGAACAGCTGTGTTTTGTACTATTCGACGTACATATGATCCTAATGATTCAACCACAATACTTAACAACTAAACAATGATCTATTATTTTTGAGTAATACTAATAACAATAAACTATATTTATAAAGGATACAGTATAAAGAAATATTACCTGAATATGTATGTTTGTGTATAATCAAATTCTACATCATCATCCCTACCATCTACAGTAACGAACATACTTTCTTCGTTGAATTGACTTTTGTAGAAAGTAAATAACATAAAATTGACTACTATTATATATTACCCATTCTAACCGCAGAAAACTTGGGGTTCTGCTCTATCCAACTTCTTAAAGCTTGCAACGCTTGTGTACGCGAATTTTCAGTTTCTCTCAACTGCTCTTCCGCTATGGCCTGCGTCTCCGAAGAAAGTGGACACTTATATTCGTCCGCAGGAGTCAAAAAACGTTTAGACAATCTACGTGGAGCAGACATCTTTGTCTAGGAAGGAAACATATTACAGAATAACTAAAAATATATATTTTCATAGTTTATTTAAAATCACTATACATACATTCATATTAAATAGAGTTACAACTTAACGTTAAAGGCTATGTTAACGCTATGCGACCATGTAACTATAAATGTTATTTTTAACGCTGTATAAATAGACTTATTGATACTTTTATGGGACAGAACATATAATATTCCTCTCTAATTTCGTAAGTGACTTGCAAAATATTTATTTACGCGTGCACTTGTGTAGCAAGCACCGAGAAACTGAACTAAGAGCTTTGTGCCCACTGTCTCACGCAACGTTAAGCAACCGAGCGGCGCGCTGCAATGGATGCTTGGGCAATGTTATAATTTTTCGTAGTTACATAAATCTTAATATTTTACCCCACTCTCGAGACGATTACGATGGAGATTGGCGAATAATCGTATCATAGAATATAATGAAAGGGTCACGCCAATTGCCGGCGTGCAGTTGCAATGGGCTTTAGCTGTGTCATTTGTGTGGAAATTACCTAGGCATTTACATTTATAGTTTTCAATTTTACTCATTGTAGTGCGTACTTAGAAATATGTTTTGATAGTAGAATTAAAAAATAATTAACTATTTTTTTCTGAAATTGTATTTATTTATTATTTGTTGCATACAGATGTTATTTGTTTTAAAAATCACTTTGCATATTGAACATATTTCGAAATGTCAACGATTTCATAATTTATTACCATTTTACTTGCAACATAATTATACTTTTCAAAATCGAGGATTTTGATATTTGGACGCCATTAAATTAGTATATTATTACTATATTTGAATCAATTTGTCTTTTTTTGCGTACAGTAACGGATTTTGGTATATACATCTTAAGGCATGTAAAGAGAAATATTATTTTTTAATATTTATTATTTTAAAAGTAAATATAACAAAATGTACATGATGTTACATATACGACTTTACAGTCGTGATTGTAGTACGCTGGCATGACCAAATGGAAATAACTATACCCTACTCAGAAAGCCGTGAACATAATACATACATACATAAAAGACAAATAAACCAGAAAAAGGTTACTTTACAGGTCACGATTAAAAGTGTTAACATTTGGAACTAATACGCTGATAACACTAAAAAATACTATTACATGATTTCTATATCACCATGACCCTCTTTGATAATTGATAAACATGGAATATTATAATAATCTTAATTTTTTTTAACATTTTACATTAGAATATGACGTTTTGCCGTCGGTCGGGTCATATTCGGCATTTTTACAATAGATCGACCTATTGGCACGAGAGCATTGTTACTAGATATCGTTTAATCCTTGTTATTGATGTTTCTCATAAGTTTCTTGTCTTATTAAACTTAAAGTTATTTATTGTTTGATTTATTTTTATTGGTTTTGTTATAAAAAGCACGAGTAAGCCATAACTGAGCAACGCGTGCATTGTTCTCCGCCGAAGTAAAAACAATTAAAGAAATTATACTATTACGGTAAAGGTGGCTGTTGTGAAAGTGTTCAAACACGTAAAAGAAACGTAGATTTATTAAGAAAATTTGTTTTGTTTGTTAACAATGTATCTCAAGCCCAAATGAATATACTATAATTATTATAGCGTTTCTTGATAAATCGACTGTTTCATACAATTTTTTTTTCAGTCAAAACCTGTAGGTTTTTAGATAAACTTACTTATAATAACTTGTAATACCTATTATCTACAATAAATGTTGATAATAGGTATTACAAGTATACGTTACGCGCCTCGGTTCCGTGCCCGCTAAAAGTACAAATAGACGAGCGAACTTGGTGCGACCGCACCACCGGACTGTGCGGTGCGGCAGTGATGCCAACTTGGGAGTTTTCTACTTAATTTAGGGGAAAAAAATTAAGTGAGGGGAACTTTTAGAGTGAAACATTATTTAGGGTATTTTTTAAAGAAAACTACGGCTAAAAAACTTAATTAATAAGAATAAACATTGTTTCAACTATTTTAAAAAGAAACCCTTGGAAACGTATTTATAAATTGATTATATAAAATTCTTATGGTAGCTTGGTGCCCTCTATAATTTGAATGGTTAAATTTATGTTTTAAGATGTCGGACTAAACGTCTAAAAGCAAACGAGTAAAAGTAAAATAAAAGTTATTAGTGAGCATTCATTCTCCAAATATGTGCATTATTTTTCAGTAAATGGAAGTAGAAACTTTTATAAAACAATGCCCAAATTTAATTAAAGCTTAGCAGCGGCAGGATATTTTCAGAAATATACAAAAAAGTGGAAAAGAGAAGATGGACTTAAAGGTTTGTAATAGATAGATTTGAATTTTATTGTCACTTGAGTATTTTAATCTTTATCAAATGCTTTATCTTATAACGTAATAAAAAATAATTGGTACATTTTGATATAATAGAAAACTAAAAAAATATAAAGGTATATTTTAAGTATATTAAGCAAATATCACAAAAAAACAGAGTATTTTAGTTTAAATTTAGGGGATTTTAAAATATGCTTAGGGGAAAATAATTTTGACCAGATGGCATCACCGAACCATTCAAAAAGAGTGCATATTAATGAATGCGAGGCCGCTATATGTGAAGCTAGCGGCGTGTTAAAATTATTTAACCTATTTCATATTTTCATTCTAATGTGTAAAATTTTTGTATTAAGTAAATTAAATACTCATTACTTTTGTAGTTCTTAGCCCATGGAATAAAAACATGGGCGGACCCGCAAGCAAATGCTGCAATGTAATGTAATTATATATTCTGATATAGCCTTTTTTTAGTATTGCAAGATATACTATAGCAGAGTAGGGACGGGGAACCTGGGAACCTAATGTAATGACACTCCGTTCCCATTAAAACACATTCGTTCCCTGCTTTCCCTTGAATTCTTGAAGCAATGCATTAAGTGGCAGAAACTCAACGCTGCGCTCTAACTCGTTTTCAGAGCGAGAAAATGAAGACATTAAAGACTTCCCGCCCACAACCCACAACTTGTCGCGTTTATAGTCGCACGCATGTGCCCCTGCGCCTTTATAGCAGGCTTTAATAAAATAATAACTAACAAAAGAAATTTCTCGCTTACAGTTTTCTTTAAAAATTATATAGAGGCCTGTCGTGGCGCAGGGGAAAGGTGTGGACTGTAAACACAAGACTGTAAACGTGACAGATTGTGGATTCGATCCCCGCTCGAGGAAATGAAATATATCATATTTTAATCTTTTCTCTAATCAAACTAAACAAAGTCCGGCGTTGAGTTCCGCCTCTTCAGACGCATACCGTATGCCATATATTCGGCAAAACGTGTGAAACGGAACTGAGTGTCTTAACATTAAGTTCTCAAGTCCCCTCTGCCTACCCTACCATGTGCGGGATACAGCATGACGCTGAAAAGGAAAAAAGTGTATTGGATATTACTTTTATTACGTTCATGAAATAGATTAAAAATATTTAATTTAATTTAATTTAATTTATTTGACACGTTTTTGCCCTGTAATGATATATAAAACAAAGACATATCACACGCAGAAAAACACCAAAATACAAGAATGTACTATAGTCTGATAAAACAGAAGAAACATGAATAAGGGAGATCTCATCACATTTTGTTAAACTTTAAAAGCTTGAAAAGTTAATGAAACTTTAAATTACATTTAAAAAAAAGGTTTATAATATAAGTAATATTGTCAAATTGTAAAAATTATTACTGAATCAACTGAATTAAAAAGATTAAGCAAAGAAACATAAACTTTTAAACATTTTAAGTGTCAACAGGATCTGAAAATCGCCACGCATTTTTTTCGTTAATAAGACTTATTTTATCGTCGCAAAGCATATTGTGTTACTATATTTGTATTTATGTTACTATAAATATATACACATGTTTAAAATGACAAATAATATTTGAATCTTCATATACAAGACAATAAATACAAAGTCTCGGTCTGAATGTACTACGATAAATTTGAAAACAACTTACATGGTAATTATGTATTCCCGCTAAAAGCTTTGGAGACGTTGACAGAACAGTGCACACTATACCACACTCCGTCTTAGACTGGCCGGTTAAGACAGTGTACCAATCTTTTGCTCCTCATAGATGGAGTCATCGTCGTCATCGCCTTCAGCCGGGCGATGTCGAGGTATTTCAGTAACGTATTAAGACACAACCAGTGAATGGCACATTGCTTGGTAACATTTCGCTCAAAATCTCATTGTTAAGCTATTGGTAATGTAATAAGCATTTGTTGGTTTCAATTATATAATAATATGTTTGTAGTTGGGACTTCGGAGCTGTAAAAATTATATAAATAAGAACTTCGAAAATAAAACACTTAAGTATTACGTCGTCGCCTGCTACATCATTGGTCACATTCTACCTACCTATGTATTTTCATTTCTTTCTCATCAAATTATTCGTTGATTAAAACTTATAAAAATCATCTTATAAAAAAGAGAAAAATAATATGAAATTTCGCCAGTTTTGAATATACAGACATTAATAGATTCATATCAGTTTGAAAAGTACATACTTTGAACATAACGTAAATGATTACATCGTCTACCGCAAAATGAAATAAGAAAATGAAAAATGTATGATTATTTCAAGATAAGTGCTATGGTTATGTAAGCAGAATTACAGTGGACATTGCGCAAAACATTAAGGTCGTTACTATCCACCTCAAATTTGGATCAAAATCGTCTCAAGCATTATTAAAAACTTTGCTTCAAATTTGTGAAAAATTGTTTCTGCGAAAAAATTTAGCTAAGTTTTAAAATTATTCATGACAGCATGTACTTTCATTAATAAAAAGACTTAGACAATAAGTAGGAGCTATCGAAGTCTACATATTTAGTGTAGACTTCGATAGCTCCTACTAATTGTCTCGAGTAGAAATCGATCTCACAACCGTTACATTTCCATTCACTTGCTGTGACCACTGCGCCATGTCGGCATCACGTATTAAATGCCAACAAATTAACAAGAAATATGAAAACATTTGATGATATTCTCACATGCAAGTGTATGTTACTCTATTACAAACGAACGCGAAGAGTACAGTGGGAAGAATAGTATAAGAATACGGGCTAGTTATAAACAAGTTATAGTACACTGCAAGCATAAAGCATTAAATAACTATTTATACCTTCTATAATTTATAAATATCACATTTTTGCATTACTTATGTTTTTCTGATAAAAATATCAGATGCATTATCATAAGAACATTTTAAATTAATGTAAATATTAAAAAAAATACTTCTGCTAAGGAGAACGGGGCTAGTGCCCTGCTGTTTTTATGGAAAAGAAAAAAACGAGCATACGATTCACCTGATAGCTCTACGTCGTATGTTATAAAATAGCTCAAGCTGATACTGGTGTGAACCTAGGGCCTTTACAGCGTCAAATAGTGTTTTGGCGTGAAGTACTGTCTTGTTTTGCTGATGATTTCCCGTTTTTTCGAAGGTAACTTGGCTTGTCATCACTATAGATACTGACAGTTACTCAAAAAGCTGAAGCCCAATATACTGATGCTGGGTGCGGCTTTAAGAGGAATGTTCTCGAAAACTGACACGACAAATGTTTTTTTTTAGTGGTCAATGCGCAGACTTGTGTCTTCTCCGGGTTGAATTGAACCAGGTTTTTTTCACCCCACAAGGAGATATTCTCACATCATCCTCAAGAGAAGACATAAGTTGATTTCGGCATTGGATGACGTTTTTTCAAAAAACACTTGCACTGCCAAAGTACACAGCGTCCAAAGTGCTATCATCTGCATAGCAATGTATGTTAAAATTTTGTACGAGCTTATGGTTAACCAAAGTTTATAACACGTTGCCGCGGCGGCTCCGGATTCAATTCCCAATTGGGGAAATGAATTATTTTCAATTCCTGACCTGAATACTCAGCTCGCTTCGTTGAGTTTGGCAACTTAACACGCTATCTTGAAAAATTGAGCGAATAATAACATTAAATTTATAATAAATTTAATGTAAATATAGACGTCATTCACTAGTCTTACCACTTTCGTGGTGCTCGTGCATTCAATATTTCTTTAAAAAATAATTCGTATGATTTGAGGTCTATTTTTATTGTTTTACGTTATGAAGGTATAAATGATTAATTTAGAAAATTAAAACTTGCATATTCCCTATTATTTTTTTACTAATCTAAGTTACTTTATTTAGCGTTCAATTTTTTTAAAACAACTTTATCAAACTAAACACGTCATATTGATATAACTTTTTATATGTATATATATTTTAACTGATTTAAATAAAATAAATAATGAAAATGTTAAGGGAAATCTGCTAAAACATAATAGTGAACAATAAATTTCAATCGGCTAGGACAAGGAGCGTAGGAAGACGGGCGGCCGGGTGGGCCTGACCCGTCCCAGAATAGTGTCGTGGCCACCCTAAATATTTTAACAACAATTAAAAAAAGACCTTTACACAAACAAAAAAGATTTATTGAAAGTTAAAGTCCAGATCCCTTAGAAAATATTTCTAGATACACTCATGACTAGGAAGTTTCTGAGATTAGCGTGAACAAACACACAAACCAACAGATAGACCTATATCATGCCAAATATTATTTTTGCATATTATATATTTATTCAATATTTTCGAAATACAAAATATCACAAAAATCTAAAAGCTTGGCAATCCTATTACAACTCAAAGTCAAACAAGACTACGGCGCACGCGCTGCTTGTAATTATCGATCTAGTCAGCAATAATGTAAGAATAGTCTTATTAAAAAAATATTTAAAAATATATAATTTTATTACATAATTTTGTAATTAGACTTATTCTTAAATTATCACTTTTAATCATATTTATTGATTTGGATATGTGAGAGTAGTAGTCAACAAAAATATTACATCAAAGTGTGTTAAATTACTTTAATACGTTTGATAAATCACGAAAGAAAATTAAAAAAATAATTATTTGGATCAATATTTTTTACCTCTGCAAAATTAGAAGTTAGCCTAAATAACTTATGTTAAGGCAATCACGCCTTAGCAAAAGTTATATATCATTATCACTTCCAATAAAATATGAACATTTCGGCGATATTTAATTATTTACTATAACTGTAACCTATAAACTATAAAAATATTATCATGCAAATAACAGGTTCCAGATTCCTGCGTTGAAACAAATAAGTCGCGGTGAGTTATTTGTAATTATCTTAATGATCCATAGATGTCAAAATTTGTAATTTTCTATTTCCTTGTCATATTTTATACGACGCCCTTTATGTTGTTAAAGTATATTAATAATACCTGACTTCAAACATTTCATCTCAAGCTCAGTGTGTTGCGTTTCGCTGTGACGACATAGTACGAAATCTTGTGAGTCAACGACTCGAGAAAGGCGGTAACGGGCCAAGGTTTCATCGTAAAGGGCACTTACGCTGTCACTTTTAAGTTAGAAGCATCCAGTCCTATTAGAGTATTTGGGAAATGATAAAATTTTCTATATTAATATGTATATTTATAAAACTTCGTTATATTTATGAATATTTCCTTATTAATATTACTAACATATTTGATAGCTTACATATAAAAAATGAAGTTAACAACTTCATTTTTTATAAACAATCTATGCCAGTCGTTCATTGTCACAAAGTCATGTCAACATCAACATGGTTTGCAGAGGAAAAAAAACTCGTTTTAACTTAATGTGGACATCGATGACCTTCACCTGACTTAAATTTTGTAAACGCAACAGAATTATATATAATATTTCCGTCGCAAATTTTAGTACTTTCAAAATAATAATATATTTTTATGAAATAGTAATATAAAAACAAGTGCTAACGCAAACATAATTACAAATAAAAAAAATGTTATAATTATTTCAATTTCTCGCAGCACTTCGCATATTCTGGATATAGAAGTCCTAGTGACAAGCAGAGTGTGCTGTGATCTTAGTGATTATATATATATATATATATATATATATATATATATATATATATATATATATATATATATATATATATATAATATATATATTATAAGAGAACTCTATACATCTACATCAACTTGGTTTTTCTTTTAAACTTTATGTCTATCCGTTGAGTTCTCATGCTTTTTATATGAATTTCCTCCAGCATCATTGACATTGGCTTTTCGAAGGCCAACAGAGATCTCTCCTTTTTGCTTATAATGTAAGTGGCTGTCCAACAGATTCTGTCTACATCATATTTTGCATTGTAAATAAATTTGTTAAAACTTAAAAAATAAAATTTAAGTAAAAATGGTGGTTCCGTTCTGCACAGATCCGAGTAAAATAAAAAGTTATTAAAAGCATATATGCCGTTTGTAAACTGAAATATTTGTTTATCTTAAATAAAACAATTAATATTCATATTTAAATATTTATTTATGGAAACCGAAAACACGCTATGACAATAACCGGCGACAGTAAATGAATTTAAAAAATGTTATTTTATTTGTGCAAAGTTTAAGCATCATTGACATTTGATATTTTTCTAATTTCAATTTGCAATACATTGTGAGTTTATTATTTAGGGGATAATTTAGTGTTCTAAGCTCCACTGCCTTTCTGTAGTCCATCTGCAAGTGTAGTAGTAATGTACAAATCACGGATAATAATAAAAAAATAATTAATTCAATTATTTTTATAAAGGTCCAAATTTATTTACCAATAAATAACCTTTATTAGGTCTCTCAAAAGCATTGTATGTGGACCAGTCACTTCATTCGTTACCAAACGTCTATTCAAAATGCCGTGAAGCGTTAGTTCTTTCACAATTTTTGCCAAGTATTATATAACTGACTTCAAACAGTTACATTGTGTTGTAAGGCTGTTTGTTTTGGTAATTACCTATTTGTGTTAATTAAATTTTAAATTAGAACTTTTCTATAATTAGATATTTATTAGATAAAGCTATAAATATTTGGATGATATTTTTGTCAGATTAATATTAAAGTCTCAAGGTTTTTAGTTATGATATAGTTGGTTAAGACATATAAGTCTTATAAGACAAAGATTATTGATTTACTAATCTTGTTAGGCCTACCTTTATATGCCACAACGACTTACCTCGCCTCTATGATAAATCAATGAATCCAGATGACATGATACGACTCGCTTGTGTTAGTACGATCAATATAAATGTGAAAGCCACACAAATAAATACTATCTCAATCAAATCAAATTGATCACAAAAGGCAGATTTTAATGGAAACTCATGATCACCCATGTTTATTTATAAAGGAGTTGCTATAAACATCATATTAAAGAAAATGTGCTAGATCTGTTTCAATAATAGTAGGTAAATGATATATCTATATAACATACATATAATATCAAAGTATATCTATATATTACACATATTATATACCTACATATTTTAAAGAGCTGTATCGTAAAAAAATCTAGACCTTTTAGTCTGTTACCTATTATTACTTAACAGATCTAAAATAGAATTTAAAATATTACAATTTAAATAACGGGTGACGGCAAATGTATTTTTGTCATTTTTTTTTGTTAAATTTCTTGTACTTTCAAATAAATTTTGTTATGTCATTTGTCATTTAAACCCTTTCCACAGACAAACCGGTCCTAGATAACTAAATCGGACCCCAAAATAGCAGTTGAAACTTCGTTTCTACTGTTTTGATATTTCGAATGGCGTTAGTGCAGCCCACGGTTATCGTATAAATTCAGCAATTGTAAATGTATTGATTATTATTTGCGGGTAAGACTGTTAATTATTAAAAATATAAAGTTTTATGGGAAAAAGCAGTCTATAAATTCTACCCTAAGTCACCACATTTCGATTGGCACTTTTTTATATAAACATGACGCTCCTCACCTCTAGGTACCCTCAATAGACTTACGTCAACTTTTAGTAGCTATTTTTTCTCAATTAATATTTAAACAGCCATCTCGTGGTGGCCATATTAACTAACTAATAATATTTTGCAACGAGCTTCCTTCACACAAATTTACAAATGAGAAAAACTAAAGTTTACATATAGATGGCGCTTTGAAAAAAATGCACTACAATTTAATATAGTAAAGTTTCTTGGTATGTTAACTTTTAAAATAAAATATACAAAATGTTGATGAAATATAATGTATTAACATAAAATATTTTGCCGCTAGAGTATCGCCATTTCGGCTAAGTACAACTCGCAAGTGTCACATTCAAGAACCACGCAACGGTTTGGCTGTGAATTGTGTCGGTTGACGATTGACGGTTCACCTTTAGTTTATTGTTCGCATCGACAGTTAACGGTCGTGTTGACTTTGTCAATTGAGACGGTTACGTTTGATTCATTCATCGATGAAATTTTGTTTTAAAGTACCGGCACCGGCTTTGTGTGTACGATGCTGGCCCAGCCACGTGACTTCATTTTAGATGATGAATTTGGGAGACCCGTAGAGTCCATAATGCGATGTGAGGATTTCAAAAGCAATTTTGCCAGAAGACTTTCAAATCGATATGTTTCCCGGTCCCCGGCTTCTGGTTCGAATCAAGACAGTGCTTCGAAACTTTGCCCGGCAAAGAAGCAAGACGTATTGAATAAAGTAAGTAACGTTATTATTAGTTTTTATTCCATGTTCTAATTTTTATGACCAAGACCTCCCAACAACATAGACGTTTTTGTAAATTATTTTTTATATTTGCGTTATAACAACAACAGCGTTATAATGTAATACAAATATTTTCTATATGAAAACTAAATAGATAGGTATCTATTTTGATAATACTGATATACAATTTGCGAATTGCGTAAAGCACTTCTTATATACATATTAATCAAAATGTTGCAATTTTCGTAATACTACGTGTGCAAATTAGGAATTTCATTAATAATATGCAGACTATTGTATTGTTTACAGTCTGCGCTACTTGCTCAGTTTTAAATGTTTATCGGTCAGTGTTTATACTTTCTGTTGTATAATGCCTTAAAATTATTTACTAATTAGGCTTTGAAAAACCATCTATACTAAGGAATCCATTGTTGTCAAAAGTGACCAAAATTTTCTTGTCGCTCAATGTGAAAGATTAGTTGTCAAATAATTAACTAATTTGGTAGAGTTTATATTAGAAACATATTTTAAATTCAATCGTGACGTAAAATTATATTTTTTTTATTAAATAGATGGATTTTTTATTTCGTTAATTAGATTTTTTTATCAACCAAAAAAAAAACAATAAATGCATTCATACGTTGAATAAATTTTGCAAATAGCTTGGCTGGGCTTTTACAGTTACTCATCAGGGTCAGATACTTCAGATCTTCTATGTTTCTACATTTGATAGTTTTCGCTTTATGCAAGCATTAAACTTTACCATTGTACTAAATGCATAACATAACATAAAAACTCTTTATTGTACACCAGGAATACATTGTCATTCTCCAATATTAATGTCTTAAAATATAATGGAAAATATATTTTATATATAATGCTGAACCGATTAATGTGTATAAAGCTGAAACGATTGAGATTAAAGCTCAAGGTTACATCATTAACGTCACCATAGACTATGTATTTTGTTACAAAATAATCAAATATTAATTAGTTCAAATAAAAACCTATCTCCCTTCCAGTCCGAATTCCGCCCTAAACAAAGCATCGTCACTACGTTAAATAAAGTTAATGACGACATTAGACTAGGTATTGACAATCAACAGATTACTATTCTGATCTAACTGGATTTTTCTAATGCTTTTAACACTAATGATATTGATATCTTATTTAGCAAACCTCAAATCTATGAATATATATATATATATATATATATATAGATATATATATATATATATATATATATATATATATATATATATATATATATATATATATATATATATATATATATATATATATATAATCGATTTGCATCTAACAACTGCAGTCCATGGTGATACAGCTTAGAATGCAGTGGTATTATCACATTTGCGGCCATAATAGACTAACAAGGTTACTACTCTTACGTAATAACGACTAATGTATATATATATATATATATATACATATATTTATATATATTTATAAAAAGTTCATGAAGTGCTGAGTAACCAGTATCCTGATTTTCAAAATAGTGTTAATTTTTTTATGTTTCGTTTGACAAATTTGCTACAAAATTTTAATTTACTAAATGGAAAGGGATTAGTTAATAAAATAGTGTAATTCAAAGTGGCGAAGACGACAGCGGGTCACTAGCACTAAAATATGATATAATTAAGATGACATGTCCTATGGCAATAAATCATAAGAATACTAAAATTAATACAAAACTTTATAAGTATGTTTAACGAAAATTAGTAATAAACTCGGTCATTTGAAGAATGCCTCTAAATTATAGATATTTTCATAGTTGAAGATTATATTATTATAATCTTGCCATGATAAGAAATCTCGTGTGAAAAGTACACACTTGCAGCCGCCCGCGGCCTGGTTTACGTTGATTTCTAGTACATCAAACAGGGTCAACAGCTTGCTAAGTATAATAACTTATGTTGGTATAGGTACTGTCATTTTATAGGAATATTTTTTAGTGTAATTCTTAATGCGGGCGTCTGCGGCGTAATGCGTCCAGCATTGTTCTTACTTCTTAGAGTCAAGCATTATCTACAGTTCATTATTCACATGCACTTCTTTCAGCTAATAAGCAGGTTCCCATGTGTAGTTTTAATAAAATTTATTAAAATGTGAGTTAAATGCTTTCCCTTGATGCTTTATATTTTATTGGATCCTGCTGGTGATAAGTTAGATGGTTTTAGAAATTAGAAAAATATCTCATTTATTCATGTTTCTGAAATTAGAGTATTCAAGAAACATTTTGTTTGTTTCTTGAATACGCTAATTTCAGAAACTGCGTTTCATTTGAAGAAATATTTTTCCATTAGATATCCCTTTTTTCCAGGAAAGTTAGAAGGAGAAAATAGATATAGGTTAATAACATAAATATAAGACTTATAAGAGTGTAAAAAAATATTAAATAACCGGGTAACTCGAGAACTTGCGCTGGTGCACTGCGTAAACCATTGAAGCTATGCAAAAATCATATATGACAGAATTGTTCACCTTTAAAAGGCCGAGAGAGCATACAGCTTAAGCTCTCGCTGCAAAAAACTGCAGATATATGTTTTTTAATGAATGACACTTATTTTTAAGAATATGCATAGTAGTATAACACATAGCTATGTGTGCCTGGCAAAATCCTACCGCATTCACTTTTAAGTTAATTTATGAAAATGATGAATTGCAGGCATCTAAATGTTTTTTTTATATGAATCCCACGTGATTAAAAAGAATATAGTACAAGAAATTTGGAAAGAATTGGTTGCCACCTCTCATTCTGCCACAACCTGTTGTGTTGTCAGGTTTAAACAGGTTACAGAATTTTACAGGCAACCATGTGTTACCATGTGGGAAAAAATAAACTTTAATTTCATATAAAATTAATTTGAAAAACACGTGAGTGCAAATAATTTACATTAAGTGACTGTTTAAACTTTTCATTAATTAAATTGAGCAGTAATGGCGTAGTGTATTCTACTACGATGTATCGTTCTTCTAAATAAATGTCATTAAAAACAGACACCTGTTGATTTTTGCCATTGGATCTAGTACTAATATATCTATTTTCAAAAGACAACTCACAGTGTCCACTTTTCTTTTACATATTAAAAACAACAAATTCTTAACTTCGTAACTATTTCAAGCAACATAGTATTATTTCTTATATAATTTAATAAGTTATAAACGTTGTGCGTTTTATATAAAATTTCCGTTTATGTGATATCAAGGATATATATATATATATATATATATATATATATATATATATATATATATATATATATATATCTATATCCCACTCCTGTAGGATTTATATATATATATATATATATATATATATATATATATATATATTAGAAGATACCACAGTTTTAATATATGAGAACAAAGTGATCGTATCGTCGCGTGTGGTATACCGTATGACGTAGCAGGTCTCGGCCACGGGCGGCGAGCACCGAGACGCTTTGCGTGTACTATACTCGTATATACCTGTTAATATAATTTATTAATATAATTTATTATAAGGAGCGTTAATTTGAGAACCTACTGGAATGGATTATTAAAAATAATTTTGTGCGAGACAGTCTATTTATCGAGAAAGGCTGAAAATAAGAAAATGTAGGTACGTAAAGGTAAAAAATAGAAATTTCTTTCAATTCCTCTGTCTTAACGACAAACTTGCGTTCGTGGAAGACTTTAAAACTAAAATATAAAGGAGTAAAGAAATCCACAAAGCAAAAAATCTGCACAAATTCGCAAAACACAGAATTCTCGCTTGGAATTGGTGAATTTACTAATGCAGTCCACAAGGGAGTAACAGAAATTTGTGGAAAAGAAGCACAAATTAAAAATGTTACATCTAGCAAATGAGGAGAGAAGAAAGGAATAGATTCACAAATTGCTCCTAGAAAAAAATAAATTAGATCTTTTCCAAACACAATAATTTAAAATGTGTTTTTTTTTTGTTTTTATTAGTGTTAATCATTAGTAACCATTATGGTACGGTTAATTTTATATAAATAAAAGATGATAATTAGTAAAAAAATATTTTTATTGACATAAAATACAGCTTTCACAAAAACTTCTTTAATCTCTCCCTATTTACTACTGAAAAATAAAACAATTAAAAAAACTGGTCACTAAATTTCTGGTAGTGTGGATTCATCCTACACCTGTAGGATTGGTAACAATAGGATCGAATATTGGCTGTGCTGGGACAACAACTTCTGGCAGTAATGGGGCTTCCTCTTCATTTTTTGTTCATGCCAAATTTTATAATATAGTACAAGCCACAATTACATCTTGTATAAGTGGCAGCTTACACCTTAATCCAATACTCAACATTAGAAAACGTCTTTTCCACATTCCAAACCATCTTTCAATGACATTCCTTGTCCGTATTTGCGATTCATTAAATAAAGTCTCAGCTGGTGTCTGTGGATTTTGGTAAGGAATCAGTAGTTAATCTGTTTCTACATAACTACTGTTTTCAATCATTATTCCATTTCCTAATGCATGTCTCTTACAATGGAAGTTTAACATTAGAATTATTAAAAATCAATGCATCATGTGTAAAACCAGGCCAACGTGCATATATATATATATATATATATATACCTATCCCAGTCATTTAATGTAATGACAAAAGATAAAACACCACTAAAATGAAAATACTGAAAATTTTGAAAAGTTAAGACACATAATTAAATAAACCAATACCTACTATATATATATATATA